>ML778363.1:155243-171459 GCA_009831015.1 Picea engelmannii
CCATTACTAGCATTTTATTTTTTTTCTGCATACATTTTATATCTGGTATATTACACTACCATTGGTAGAATTTGCCTACAACAATGGCTATCAAGAGTCATTAAAAATGATCCCTTTTGAAGCCCTCTATGGAAGGCAATGCAACATTCCAATCAGTTGGAACAACCCAGTAGACATAGTTACAATCGAGCCATATATGCTAAAGGAAATGGAACATCAAGTAATTCAAATCAGACAAAATATGAAGATAGCCCACGATAGACAAAAGAGCTATGCAACCATGAAAAGGATTCCTAGAGAGTTCAAAGCATGGGATCATGTGTATCTCCGAGTTAGACCTAGGGAAAGCTCCTTGAGGATGGGATCTTGTGCCAAACTGGCACCTCGGTATTGTGGACCCTTTGAAGCTTTGGATAGTGTGGGACCAGTATCCTATCGGCTAGCACTACCTCCCACAGTGAAAGCACATAATGTTTTCCATGTTTCTTTATTAAAGAATTATGTACATGATCATAATCATAATATTAAATGGTCTGTGATTCAGGTGGAACCCGAGGGAGAATTCCTTCCAGAACCTCAATGCATAATAGATAGGAAGGAAACCCCACTCAGGAACATAACCATTTCATAGGTCAAGGTGCAGTGGAAAGAATTTGGCCCAGATGAGGCCACATGGGAAATGGAGAATTCCATTAGACATGCAAATCCATTTTTGTTTACTTCTATACATATGGAGCACATCGACAAATAGAACATCGAGGACAATGTTCCTTTAAGGGGGAGGGGATTTTAATACCCTTATTTCCCCCAGTTTGTAAATATAACTATAACTGGCCAAGAGACTATGGAAGACTAAATATGTGTGAACATTTGATTTGATGAACCTTTGTATAAAGGGTTAATGTATGATTTTTCTGTTATTAATAGAAATTGAATATGTGTTGCACAACTACTGAAAGGGGGAAAGTTTGCCAAGATAGACCATGGATGTTATGAGAGAGATAGTGAAGGGAAACCAAGAATGGTTGAGATGGCCCTCACCAGACCAGTACCTACTGGGTGTAATTTCTCAACAGTCCTCTGACCCATAAATGAATTACCAGTTAGGCTGGTAGTTGGAAGGCCATCCTCAAAAGTTAATGAGGAGATGGGGTAGGGTACCCATCTGTAAGGATTCCAGGCCTGACCATGAATTGAGATTCAAACCCACACAACCTTACTAAGGAAGGAAATAAAGGAGGTAATTCAAGGACAAAGAGAGATCTGTGAGGTAGAAGAATAGAGAAAACACTCTCACGAGAAGAGAAGAGAAGGATACCTCAACTCTCGAGTTGAGAGGATACTTCAACTACTGAAGGGTTTGGATACAAGATGATAAACGAGGCTCACGAGTGACTGAGTAAGTACTCACGCAGACCTCCTTGCTTGGAGTAGAGAAAACCAGTTACCAATTTCTTGTGGGAGGAGGAGAGTAACCTTCGTCCTCGACTGTTGTGGAGAAATGAGAAATAATCTCTCTCAGAGCAACATGGTCTAGCTCAGGGGTGGCCATTGGTAAATCCGTTGGGAGTGACTATGCCTATGGTTGGGAAGAAACATGAACCCCTTTCAACAATTGCTTCACATTTTCTAGTTCTGATAAGTATTTTCATACTCTGTGTAATATACTGGATGAAATGTCTATGTTTATGATCAAGCATTTCTATATTTGAATAGTTATTAGAAATTTTCTTTGGTTTTCTGTAAACCATTATATCTATATGATCTTTGATTTATCTTAGTTTAGCTGTTAGAGGGTCATGGGATGTGAGTCCGCAAGACAGTTGGGTAGGAGTAACTGAAATGCCTAAGTCCTGCCGATCCTTTGAATTCGTCTTAGCAGGAATGTCAAGTTCATATCCGTGGGAGAAGGGTGTTTCCCTTCAAACTAACCACCCATATGACCAAGGGCTCATGCATGTGTCCTTACCCCATTTATTGCAGAAGGATTTGCGCCTAGGACATAATATTTCCCAAAGGACCCATGTGACCAGGGACTAGGAACCCTGCACTAGTCTGAAAGGAGCTAGCTCTTTTGGCTTCGGGACTTCGGTACTTGTGACTCCACAATCCTCGAAAATAGCCGAAGGTCGAAGCTGCAAATTGATGAGGTTTGTCGATTTGGGGATTTAGTATGGATCTCTCTCAGCCATTAGATCATACGTAGGAAGGGAAGAGTTAAGCGCTTCGACGAAGTTATACTTTGGGAGAACAAGAGTGGTCTAGTGCTTAAACTCCCAAATGCTCGAGTCACGGAGTTAATCTGGACCATTGAAACCGGAGGGACACATGTCCACAGATCAATGGTTATCCGAAATTCCAGGTATTCGGTGATATAGGGACGAGTTTCCCTGGAGCTCTGCAAGTCGGAGTAAATCCCGGCCGTAGATGCTCGGTACACGTGGCAATAGATCTGGCATGGTCTAGAGGGAGATCCAAGAGATACACGCTAAACTCCTGAATGTTGAACTTCCGAGAGACGTGCACCGTCGATCTTCGGATCCTCGGGATCCCTCTCAGCCATTGATACGAGAATCCCACCCTCGATTACCCAACCAACCGGGAATGCATCGTGGAGTGACACATGGCCCCTACTGGTCCCATGTCTAAGGTTGTCCGTCGATTTAGAGCCATCGGATGAGAGGATACGTGGCAAGCGATCCTGTAGTCCAGAGACTTAGTACTCCAGGGAAATTTGGCCAGGCGTTTTTAAGGTGTGAAAACTCTTGAAGTCGCAAACAATGAAGTGAATCTCGATTGTTGGTAGGAAGAGGATGCGTGGCACTAGATCCGAGAGTTTGGAGACTTGGCCCTTCAGGGGATTTATGTTGAGAGGAGTTGGTAAGCCTTGAAGCCCAGAGCTGCGAAGTAACGAGGACCATGGATCTATGGATCCACATGGATAATTCTCAACTGTATTATGGGGGTGACATGGCCCACTGACATCATCCCGGGTGACGTTGACCTGCAACTAAGGTGCCACGTGTCACCCAGATTTGGTCGATTCACCTATCCCTTATGCCTATTAGAGAATGCCATGTGTCACCCCCTAATGAGGACACGTGTTTCCCCTCAACCCTCATCGTGTGTCATTTCTTGGTTCATTCCCGCCTGACAATGTGGTTGGTGACGTATACGAACTCCGGGAGTTTGAAAGTTTTGGGGCATGTTACAATTTAGGAACATCCAACATAAAACATTGATCGTCGAAGGGCCAAGGCCACGTGGCAAGATTTCAGGAGTTCGGGAGTTTGGGAATAGTATGGTAAAAAGGAATTCTCAAGGGAGATCGCCGATCGCCGAATGTCGAACGTTCAACGACGATCGTCGATCATCGAAACGCCAAAAAAGTAGGACGTTGACCGCCAATCGCCGACTGATGAACACCGAAAGAAAGGTACGTTCAACATAAAACATCGAACGCCGATTTTCGAATGGCTAAGGCCACATGCCGAGATATCGAGACTTTGGGGATTAGGAAAAAGGTATGTTCAACGCAGAATGCCAAAGACCCCAACTAATAATGCCCCGAGTAACTTCAGGAGGCCATAACTTACAAACCCGAGATCGGATTTGAGTGCGGTGGTGACCATTAGAAATATCATGGTGAGCAGTAACCAATGAAGGTCCCATAATTAGGATTTGAGATAGTTAGGAAGAACAAAGATTTGATGCCCCATCCCTAGAAAGGGTATTTAGGGGTTGGGTGTGTTACATTTGGGGTTTCCATGTGCTATGATGTCAAAGTACTTTAAAGTATAGCTGTCGTACTCGAGTATGGCCCTTTGACGAATGCTTGGCTCAAAACTTGGCAAACTTGCATTGACCAAGCAATTTTTGCTCAATGCTCACCCTACTCGCAAGTATTGGGAAATAGTCATTGGATATGTTGATTACCTAGAGATTGTCATATTCACAAGTAGTTTTCTGTGTATTAAAAATGCTTTTTTTTCCTTTTTTTATACTGTCTAGTTTGTTTTGTTGAATATAGGGAGTCCTTTGGGATTTACGTATGATATCAATGGATAGGTGATATGGATGCCACATGACCCTTCTTCCGGTAGCCCCAACAATGAAAAAATATGGATACCAAGTATATGGTGGATACTACGTTGGGATGAAACAACCCTTTTGGTCCTAGAGTATGACCTAAAATTGATTCTTCTTGGCTAAGTGCTCATCTTCTTTGGATGTAAGGAAACAAGTTACCAAAGGCATTTGGTAGGAGTGGAAGTCTACCCCCTTACATACCACCAGTGGGTTATTATAGGTGGCGAGGTTTTCTCTCCACACAATGATGTAGTGACACATCGAGGTCTCGAGATCGTATCAATATAGGCTAGGCTGATTTTCCTGACTCCTAAGTATCATATCATTTTTCCTCCTTTGGAAAAAAAGGAATATAGAGAGTCCCATACCTTAGTAAGAGTCAAGTACGAGTATGGTAACTATATGTCTAAGAGGCAACCACATATTGCAAGTTCCATGTGCATACACTTCAAAATTGGGGAGAGGTAATCGAAACAAGGTGGACTACAATTAGAGTCTTGTGCCTGGACACTCTTGTACTTAGCTAGTTTGTGATCTCTCATATTTTCATCAAGTGGTGTGATGAGACTAGTCTAGTAAACATGTGTGAACGCGTATTATATTTATACTTTTGATTTTGTACTTCATCTTTATCTTTTTGGGGTGACTTGGTCATTTTTTTTTTGTAAGCTAGTTGGAATTTATATTAGTATGTGGTACAAAAAAGAGTATAGACAATGCACTTTGTGGTCTTCCACCTAGGAAACCAGGACCACATGAGTGATAGTATATCATTGTTCCCATCGTACAAAAAACTATAATGTTTCTGATACTAATTGTAAACTGAAATAGCTATCTTTCTATCCTACTATGAATTTATAAGTACAATGAGCCATCTTTGGGGATGAAATACTATTTACCCAACTATTTCATCTCCAGGGATGGAGATTCATGTAATGATGAAAACAAGGTAATGATTGATAGAATCTTTCAATAGAGGTTGATAAATCCTCATCTTCCTAACAATGATAGAGAGACCAATTGATGCTTCCCCTCTATATAAATGAAGATAAACAAGAGAAATTATGTTGAGGTCCCACCCTCCTGCTTCATGAAGCCTCCCTTATTGTTCTTCTCCATCGATGATCTAGGTTGACATCGGTGGTTGCCCACCTATTCCACTGGCTCAAATTACAATTTCCATCTTGGCATCTTTTCTACAGTTTTTCAGGTCCCAAACTTTTGGGGTCATTTTGAGGCCCTAAACGACGTTTTTTTTATGTGGCAATGACCAATACATCCTTATTGGGATCTATTGGTCCATTCTGAATGTGTTTCCTCGGCTAGACCTTTCTGATGAGGTATCAAGCACCCCAAACAAAGAGTGTATGCAAAAGTTACACCCTAGGGAAGTTGACATATCAACTACCCCCATCGGGTCCCACAAACCTTTTGGTGTTTCATCTTCCAGGGTTAGGGTTTTGGATGTTTAGGGTTTTCTCATTCATTCTTTATGTTAAAAATTCCTTTGGAGCCTCACTGTAATCAACTTCTTGTGAATGAGCATAGCCGACACGTCTCTCTTCAGAGATAAGTTACCACCATTCTAGCTAGCTTATGTGCTTTGCATTTTATAGTCTTTTGTATTCTAGACAATCATTAATAGAATTTGAGTTTTATTGTATTACCATGTTCCTTGCAATATCTCTGTGTATTTCCTTGTTATATATCTGTTATATTTTTTCCTTCATGTCATTCCCAAAATAATCTGGATCCATCGACTCTTTATCCACCAGGATAGGGTTGGAGGGTGTGCCCTCATAAGTTGGGGAGAGGTTTGTATTTTCCTTGGGAGTGCTTTGAAGGTTTGCAAGTGTGTTAATATAAATTTTAATATTGAATACCTCTCGACAAAGAGCATAAAATTTCTGGTCCATGATATGTAGCTTTTCCATTATGGCTTGTTGTTAGTTTCAATTCTCTTCAACAACTTGTGCGATAAATGCTTTGTTCATTCAATATGGTTCTGTTGATTTGAAATTTTTTGTGCCCCTAGTGTAAGAATATCCAAAATTATGAATCCATTCTTTGAAAATTTCTTCCAGTTGTTCCTTCCTCAATTGTTTCCTCTTCCAATTGACTTTCTTCTCCATGTCATCAATTTACCTTTTGGTATCCTCAAACAACATGAATTGGAAGTATGAGGAAACCCTCATTGTGTCCATATGGGCCCTGGTCAAGAACCTATTCATTTTGAGAGTAGGGAGGGCTTAGGAGCCAAAGGAGTACCTCTACTAGCACCCCTCCTGCTATAAATAGGTCCAACAACATGGCTAATGAGCTTCATGCTTGTAGACATAAAATGACCAAAGAGTGCAAGATAACCCCAGAGAGAGAGAGAGAGAGAGAGATGAAATTAAGGAGCATTTCCCTCACAATAAATGTAACACCCTGTTTCCCCTAGTTTGTAAAAATAACTGGACTGACCAGAACTGTGGAAAACTCATGAATGTGAATATGTGATGTGAATGGACCTTATGGAAAAAGGTTAATGAATGTGAATAAAATTATGAATTTATATTGCAGGACTGCTGAGAGGGGATGTGCAGAAAAAGAGACCACGATGGCGATGGAAGGCACCTGGAAAGGTGGCATTAACTTCCACCGAGAATTAACACCGTATTTGGACTTCACTGGCCCGGAGAACCAAAAGCGGCTCGCTGGCCCCGAATTAAATGTTTCGCAGGCTGGTAGGTTGATGGCTCCTCAGTAATTAATGAGGGATGGGGAGGTGAACTACCCATCCGTAGAGCCATCATGACTGACCAGTGCAAGGTAAATCACGCCACACACAACCTCGCAAGAGGATAAGGCATGGGGTAGAAGCGATTGGGGGCAGACGCGAGGGGAGGAAGAGAACTCTGGCAATACGCAGAGTGAGTGATAGCAGAGAGGAAGGAGAGTAACCTTCGCTCCTGGTCACTGGAAAACAGAGACACAGTCTCACAACATCGTGGTCTCAGCTTGGGGGTGGCTAGTGGTAAATCCGTTGGGAGTCGCTGAGCCTACAGTTGGGTGGAAACGAGCACCCCTCTCAACAATTGCTTAACCCCTGGTGTTATTTCTGATAAGTGTTTTGCCTCTGGCATCTTGAAATATATATGTTTATTCTGATAATTATGCCCATAAGTTGTGAAACTGTGAATGATTTCATTGTAAGAATGTCTGTATGGTGTTTTGATCAATGCTGGTAGATGCATGTTTATAATGGAAAGACTACGTATGGCTTATGTCTTCATAAAACGCTATTTATATGCTTACTGACCTAATTCAGACTGCATGTCTGATTCATGGGAGAAAGGTACCCTTATATGCCTCAGATAGTACCTCGGGTAAGAACCTCCCCATAGAGATACCCTCCTTGAAAAGCCCATCAAGAACCGGGAAAGCGAATGTGAATGCGTAAGGCCTTAGTAACCGTGCACGAGGAGGAACAATCCTCTTGAAAACCTGAGATAGCAGCATAAGGATGAAGTATCGAATCGACGGATGAGATTTCATCGGGAGATCTGTGGTCACTCACGACTGTCAGATCGGAAGAAGAAGATGAGGGGTTAAGTGCCTTAACCCTAATAGGTATTAATCGACAGACGAGGTTCCATCGGGAAACTTGTGGTCACGCATGACCGTTAGATTTGTAGGAGTGAGTAGGGTGTTAAATGACTTACCCCTTTGTTTTCTGTGTCTTTGTGGACAACGAAGAGTTCGGGACAGTAGATCTCTAAGGTCCATGGGAGTATCTGGACCATTGATTTTTCCATGTCCAGGGAGTTGTGGAAGAATGCACGGGTAGGAACCAATCTGAGCCGTCAGATCTCGTATGAAAAAACTCGACAGTCGTTGGATCTGTTAGGATTTACCTGAGGGTTAAAGACCCCAGTGTATAGGGGCGAAAGCCCTGGAATAGATCTGAGCCGTCCGAATGATGGAGGCCACGTGCCGTAAGATTACCCATTTCGGGAAATTGGGAATCGTGAAATCGGGAATCCTAATGACGAGAGTTCAGGATTTTCCATGGTGAAAGCCCCGGAATAGATCTGAGCCGTCTGAATGACGGAGGCCACGTGTCGTAATATTACCCATTTCGGGAAATCAGGAATCGCGGAATCGAGAATCCTGATGACAAGAGTTCAAGATTTTCCATGGTGAAAACCCCAGAATAAATCTGAGCCGTCCGAATGACGGAGGCCACGTGCCGTAAGATTACCCATTTCGGGAAATCGAGAATCGCGGAATCGGGAATCCTGATGACGAGAGATCGGGACTTTCCATGGTGGAAATCCTGGGATAGATCTGGACCGACCAAATTACGGAGGTTATGTGTCGAAAGATTAGCCACATCGGGAAACCGGGGATCAAGAATTCGGGAGCCCCGTGATCGAGAGTTCGGACTCTCGTGATGATAATTCCCGATCAAAGGTTGAGATTCTTCCAGAGGATCTCAGGGTCTGTAATGACCGTCGGATGTGAGGAAGAGATGTCGGCTTTAAGCTAGGGCATAAATGCGCATTGAGGTAAGCAACGAGCAGATCTGGACGACCAGAGTCCACCCACCCAGTTCTGTGGCTGAGGTTTCATTTTGGAGCCCCCTTGTTGTTCTGCCATTAGCGGTGGGGGGGGGGNGACGTGCAACTCTTGAACGGTTGAGATTAATTCACCTTGATCAACGGTGCTCAGGTGAATTCCGGACCGCCCTTGCCATTCTGGCTTTAATGAGGGGGGGGGGTCCGGAATAGTGTGGCGTGTGAAATGGGGCCCCCTCCTGTCCTGTTGACTACCGTGTTGCATTTCCCCTTTACCACCTGTACTCCACTTAACCATGCGACGGGGCCTGTTCTCATTGGCTGTTCTCTAGCCCTGTTGGGATTTGTCCCTATTGGCCGGACGCTAGCCCTGTCGGGGTTCGGCGGTTGCAGAGTCGAATGACTCAAAACCCCTGTGGCTCCGAGGCACGAAATACAAAGAGGCACTGTGATTATTTGAACTATGACCATGACCCATGACCACATGGGAACGGGGAGAGAGAAAGAGATAGCTTGCGCTAGGCCTCCATAGGTAATTCGGGGGCTCTGATTCAGCAGAAATCAACGAAAAATTTGATTGAGGTAGTGAGTATGTGACAATAAACAAAGCAAAAACCTAGACCAAGAACTTGAAATGGGATGAGACCACAATTGAGTAAAGTCCACAAACTAAATAGAGACTAGGATTTTAGGAGCAAGGAAATGGAGACTCCTCTTTCCTTGAAAAACCTGATAAAACCTTTTCCAGGTTGAACCTACCCCCAATGACAAGGGTGAGAGATCCCCACATAGAGAACACTCTTGACTGAGAGAGAGCCAACGAAAAATGACCAAGGGATAGGGTAGTACCAATGACTATATTCATAACCAAATTGAGAGTAGGAGCTCGAGAATATGCAAGGCACAGAAGAAACAAGATTCAAGATAGGGAAGCCACATAATTTTCCTCCCATAAACCACCCCAGTATCCCAAAAATCTTAACATATTCACCAAGCTATCTCTTAGCTCCTTACAAAAACAAACAAAACAAAATCCAGACTACAAAAACATGAAGAAAAGTACTAACTAGGGGATGATGAACTTGCCTCCAATTACACGAATTGAGTTAAAATCTACCAAGTCTGGAGTATACTGGGGCTACGACTTGAGTTGCCTAAACTGCCTACCCTACTACATATGATAATATAAAACCTTCCATGCCAATTCCTTCAAGAATTGAAAATAGAGCCATTAGTTCGCCCTAATCATTCACATAACTGCCAACTAGACATACCATTCCAACCATAAAACTCCTATACCATCACATTATCTTCCATGCATAGACGAACTGACTAAAGGGAGTCATTCATCATGGCCTCTCTCAACCATGTGGGAGAGGCCCTCTCTCCTTCGCATGACACCTGATCTAGAGAGACTTGGTCTAAATTGATCACTCATCCATTTTATTATATTTTAGTGGGGACTTGGTCAACTTTTATCACTTTCCTCACAATTAATGAGTTTACAATATGTGTACAATGCTAACATTCTCCTCTCGTACTTGCATATTTGGCCTCATGTTTTTTAGTATGTGAGTATATTCTTGCATTGTTGGTATTGTATTTATATCAATTGAATCTCCCACCTTAGCTTGGCATCCATGATGTGGTGCATGATAGACAATTGAAGTTGTATGACTATAAGCCACCTCACTTGGAGGAATCTATTGCAAATACACTTCTAGAGGCCACAATTCCATATTTTCAGCCTTCTCTTTCTAAAGATACTCTTCTTGATGTTTTCACTAGATCTATTAAGCAACATCATATCACTGCTTGGTGCGATGCAAAGGCACTTTGCTCACTTAGGTCATATATAGAATAATTTGGGGATGGTTTAATCCCATTAGAGAGGAATTTGTGAGATTTAGTCTAGTAAACATGTGTGAACATGCATTCTATTTAGAATTTTCTATTTTTTTATTTTACTACATTTTATACTTTATCCTTCTCTTTTTTGTGTGACTCAATCTAAATTGATCATTCACCCACTTTATTGTATTTTGTTTGATACGTGGTCAAATTTGGTCACTCTCCTCACAATTTTGTATAGTAATACAAATGAATGTACAATTTCTCCCATCTTATTTCATAATTGCATATTGTCTCTCTAATGCATTTTTGTATGTGAATATCTTCTTTCATTGTTGGTATTGTGCTTATATCATAGTGCAATTGGAGAATAGTTGTATCCAAACAAGTTTACAAAAACAAAACTTTCTTGTGAAGGGAGAAATGTTATTTTGTTGCCAAATACTTCTAAATAATAAAAATTATGATTGAGTTGTGATAGGGGATAGGATGGAAGCATGTTTTATGCATGCATGAGGAACTCATAACATTACATTGAAGTTATGTGATCCTTAAACTACATTTTAGTGGTCCATTCATGTCAATTTTAAAGATATTGCACGATTTGGGAAAGTTTGTATGGATGATTTCACTATGTAGTATGATTTGATGAATGTTAAATTCTAAAAGGGAAAGCATTCCAAATATGAAATATGTAGAGATATTAATTTGACATTTAGTATGAATAATTTTTCAATGTGGGTAATGTTAGTTGATGCAGACCCCCTACCTCAGTAGGGTTCTGCGACCTCTCGGTCTCTGGATTGATATTCTTCTGAGCTGAAATGGCTCTTTGGGCTCCTGTTGGAACCCTTTGAATGAATCCACAGGTCCTTTATCAAAACCCACCCTGCGCAACTTAACACCAGGCGCGATCCCTACATTTCCATGCGACCACAACCTGGCCTTAGCGCAAGTGCCTTTCGCAACTCGCAAGTTCGTGAGTTAAAGGCCTTCAACTCCTCTTTCTCCAAACATCGATACCCGAGATGCAATACGAGTATGGCTCCTCCTTGTTAGCACCTTCCACACATAACCACTAGCTAGGGATAAGTGCTAGCACTACTCGCAACTCGCAACTTCGCGAGTTGGAGTGTTGAACCCTCATGCTCCTCCTTTGCGAAACCCCGAAATGAAAAAGGTCAACGATGGGTTGGCTCCTTCCAAGGTGACATGTGTCCACCACCTGTCACCCGCTTCCACCTTTCTCTAGGCATTTGTTGTTATGCCACCTGTCAACCACGCAGTCCCCACCTAACGGATGTGCCACGTGTTCGCACGAGCCCTCGATGCTCGGCACTTCGCGACTTCTGCAATTGAAAAGAAATTCTTTCAACCCTCGAACCCCCGATACATGATACCACGCAGAGGTTTTGATCCAACGGTTCTCCCGTGGCTTGGATCCAACGGTCTGGATCTCCTTCCCTGCTCCTCGAAACTCTTGCCTCAATTGGGTTATCTGGTAGGAATACCCAAATTCCCCCAATCATCAGAATGCTCTTTTGATCATCCTTCTGGATGGTGCAAGTTTTTAAATTGTCATCATATTCATTCACATGGTCTGCAAAACCATATGAATCTTCACTTATCAACACTCCTTACTAATCTGAACTCACTCCTGAGTCCCTGAGACTTTCAGACAGTCTCAATTCCTTTCCCCTGCCCACTTGGCAATTTGAGAATTTTTTTGCTACCCACTTGGCAGTCTATGAGATCTAGTGATCCCATCTCATTTCCCACTTGGCAATATGAACTTTCACCACTATCCCCTTGGTAGTATTCCATATCTTCTGCTGATCTCTTCCCATTGCCCACCTGGAAACTCGAAAGTTCACTTCTGCCCACTTGGCAGTTTACGAGATCTTCAACTAATATCATACCATTTCCCTCTTGGCAACATGAATTTCCACTATTGTCCTCCTAACAGTCTATGAGATCCTCCAATGATCTCATTTCATTTCCCACCTGGCAATTGGAAAATTCATCTCTGCCCTCCTGGCAGTTTATGAGACCTGAAATTGATCTCTCTTCCTCATCACTGAGGGTTCCTCCAACTTCTGGCTCACAGATGCGAACCAGCTCTTTGTCACTGAGGTTTTCAACATACCTCAGCCACTTCTTCAACTCTTTTTGTTGTTTCCTGGCCAACAACTTTTGAACAAGCCATTTGGCTTTCTTGTTTAGAGGCCATTCGTACCTCCAGTGTACTTTTTCCTCCTGCTGCATCTTCAATGTCAGTTGTTCCATTCTCTCCCTTATCTCAGCGAGTTCTTTGTCAATATCTTCTTTACTCATCTACTGGTGGTCTCCTCTTCCACCATGCTCATGGCCTTCAGTAGCCATTTCCATCTTTCACCTGCCCTCCTGGCAAGAGTATGGATCACTCTACGTCTGAGAGCATCTCCATGTCCTCCTACAACTCCCCTGGTTGTCTATCATTTACTGCACACCTTGCAACAATCACCACAGAGCTTTAACACCTTGCTTCTTTCACCTGTTGTATACAAATGAATCTCTACTTCTGATTCCACTTGATGTTACCATAATTTCTCCCACCGTCTCTCCTTTGTCTTTGAACAAATTAACGGTCTCCTCTTTCTCTTTTGTCTGAAATCTACAGACAAAAATCGGATCTGATACCACTTGATGGTATCAGATTGTATCCCTTCACAGTCCTTCTCTTATCTTTGATATGCAAATAAAAAATCTGTTGGCTCTAATACCACTTGATGCAGAACCCCTACGTCAGCAGGGTTCTGCGACCTCCCGGTCTCTGGATCGATCTTCTTCTAAGCCGAAATGGCTCTTCAGGCTTCTACTGGAACCCTTTGAATGAATCCACAGGTCCTTTATGAAAACCTTCCCTGCGCAACTTAATACCAGGTGTGAGCCCTACATTTCCATGCGACCACAACCTGGCCTTAGCACAAGCGCCTTTCACAACTCGCAAGTTCATGAGTCGAAGACCCTCAACTCCTCTTTCTCCAAACGTCGATACCTGATATGCGATACGGGTATGGCTCCTCCTTGTTAGCGCCTTCCACACATAACCACCAGCTAGGGATAAGTGCAAGAACTAATTGCAACTCACGACTTCGTGAGTTGGAGTGTTGAACCCTCATGCTCCTCCTTTGCGAAACCCCGAAACGCGAAAGGTCAGCAATGGGTTAGCTCCTTCCAAGGTGATGTGTGTCCACCACCTGTCACCCACTTCCACCTTTCTCTGGGCGTTTTTTGTTACACCACCTGTCAACCACGCAGTCCCCACCTAACGGATGTGCCACGTGTTCGCACGAGCCCTCGATGCTCGACACTTCGCAACTTCTGTAGTTGAAAAGAAATTCTTTCAACCCCCAAACCCCCGATACGCGATACCATGCAGAGGTTCTGATCCAACGGTTCTCCCATGACTTGGATCCAATGGTCTAGATCTCCTTCCCTTCTCCTCGCAACTTGGGACTTTGCAAAACCAAAAATTTGGTCTGCCCTCCAAACTCACGAACCCCGAATTCGAGAAATGATCCAGATCTCTACCACCTGTCCTCCAAAATGGATAGTCCTGATGCTTTCAGGACTTGACGAGTCCTTTTCCTTCTGTTGTTACGAGGTTTAAACCTCACACACCTTTCTGGATCCGACGGCTCATGGTAACTCGACAATTCTCCCTCGAAGTTTTTGTTGTCTGTTCTACCCTTCTATGCGGCTTCCCAAGGATTAAACCCCTCGTACCTTCTCCCAGATCCGACGGCTATCGGTCCTTGGTGCTAGATATGACGACCTAGATCCTTTTTCCTGTGCACCTCCAAGGGACTAAACCCCGTGCATGTATCCTTGATCCAATGGCTCTCAGGCCACTGCACTCCAGATCCAACGGCTGGCGCGAGTTCGCGATCTCGACGATTGCAAGTATGGGGTGCAACCTCCTCTGCTTCTCCAACTTCTGATTCATGAATGTGTGGATATCCAAGGGTTTAAACCCTGTGTGCCTTCGCCTGATCCAACGGTTGTCGGGTATTGGCGCTAGATCTGATGGTTTAGATATGTCCTCCTTACGCGCTCTCCTCCTGCTTCTTGGACGTAGATTCAACAGTCTAGATCTTTCCTCCCAACACCGATCCAATGACAGTTGTGCCCTTCCTCCTGATATTTCTTGGCTTTTTGACTTAGAAGATTTTCTAAGTCTCGAAGGTATCGACCTTCGACTCTTCCTCTTGCGAGCCCAGTTCCTTTGGGTCTTGTCTACATTATAGAAACACTGTCCCTTCTGAGCTTCATCATCTCGGATATTTACTCCTGCACACACTTTGCGTTTGAGGATCTTGAATAACTCAGATTCGAGAAGTTTTATGAAAAAGGAAAAATCCTTACGCCCACCTGGCGTTCTCCTGCTCGATGCACACCTTGCAGAGCCTACAGAGTGTTCAACAACTCTGTAAGTGTCTCTCCTCGACACTTCTTCTCTCTGAACTCAAAATAGAGTTCCCTAGTGCACTCTATGCACTCGCTCGATTCCCTTTTGACAGAGCTATCCAGAACCTTTAGTAGTTCTATCTTCCCTAAACTTGAGACATAGTTCCTTCCTGTGCACTCCTTGCACCTCTGCTAATGAAGGTTCAAGGCTATCCCTCTTGAGCTTTCCTGAGGTTGTCTCACCTGTGTCAATGCACACCTTGCGAACTATGTGCACTCCTTGCACTTGGAAACTCCAAGACATGAAGAAATTGAAACTTATGAAATGATTCATCAGTTATGCATTTAAAACATGAAATGCATAAAAACATGTAAACATAAAACACACAGTATGCATGAAAAACTGCTTTTCTATTAATTTGTATGTCTATACAAATGTTTACAAAGATTGGACTTTAACAAGTGTCAACTCTCTCTCCCTCTCGAGATCTCTCTCCCTGAGAGATCTTCTATTCTCTATCTTCCTATTACAAAAGAGGGTTCTCTCAAGCTTATCCTCAACCACCCCTGAGCCATTGCTATCTCAGAGTGGCACCGACTCCTACGACTACATTACACAAAAGGAAGTTGCAGACCTGACTGATCTGGATTTAGATGCAGGTAACCATTAAAGGAAAACTCAACCACTTCCTGAATAGATGCGTGGTCGGCTCTTAGAACATTACAAAATTTATTGAAATTTCAAATGTCAAAATTGAGAGGGTTGCGCCTCTCCCTTTCTCCATTAAATGTGTGTTGGATGTGCTGGCTGGCTGGCACGCTGCTAACGTGGAGTGATGCTCCTGCATCATTACCGTTCGGGGTTACTTTGAAAGTGTTTACACCATGTTTGGGGGTGCTTCATGAGATTTGGGGTACATAGTGTATGTATGATTAACCCCTTGATGGTTTAGGATGATTTTTCATATTAGAGATGGTATTTGATAGATTTATACATTGGATATGGCTTACTTAGTGGTTTCTTGACCTAATTTGAGAGCTTACATAATAGTCTTGCTTAGGGTGTTGGATATCTTTAGAAAACTTAGTGGCATTCTACATTTCGACCACACGAAGGAGGTTGCTTTGTTAAGCCCTAATATTGGCTCATTACCACTTAATTGGGGCATATTAGATTAGTAATGTTATTTTATTTATGTCGGCTTTAGGCCATTAGTTGTAATTTAGATTAGTAATGTTATTTTATTTATGTCGGCTTTAGGCCA
>ML778363.1:199873-217680 GCA_009831015.1 Picea engelmannii
CCTTTCTCAATGGAGATTTAAGTGAAGAAGTCTATATGGAACAACCAGAGGGTTTCAAATTGTCTGACAACCCTGACTTAGTATGCAAGTTGAAGAAATCTTTATATGGTTTAAAACAAGCCCCTCGAGCCTGGTATCACAGATTGGATACGTATCTCAAAAACAGAGGGTTCAAGAGAGGAACAACCGACAACAATCTATATATTAAGACATAGGATAATAATTTGCTCATCGTACTGGTCTATGTAGATGACATCATCTTTGGATGTAATAAGGATTCAATGGTACAATGGTTTGCTTCTGCCATGGAGTCTGAATTTGAAATGTCTATGATAGGAGAACTGCCATTTTTCCTTGGTCTACAAATTACTCAGAGGCCCGAAGAGATGTTCATTTCTCAAGAAAAATACCTAAGAGAAATGCTGAAAAGGTTTCAAATGGAAGATTCTAAACCTGTGAGTACACCTATGGTAACTGGATGTAAACTAAGCAAGGATGATGATTCACCTGATGTTGATCAAAGCTCGTATCGATCAATGATAGGAAGCCTATTGTACATCACAGCATCTCGCCTAGACATAATGCACGCTGTAGGAATGGTAGGAAGATATCAGGCTGCACCTAAACAGAGTCATTTGCAAGCTGTCAAAAGGATATTCAGGTACTTAAAATAAACAATGACTTATGGTTTGTGGTATCCCAGAAATCAAAGTCTTCAGTTGACTGCTTATTCAGATGCAGATTGGGAAAACTGTGTTGATGAGAGAAAAAACACCAGTGGAGGAGCATTCTTCTTGGGTGACTCCATAGTAGCCTGGCTTAGTAAAAAGAAAGGTTCCATTTCTTTATCAACCACAGAGGCAGAGTACATTGCTGTTGCTACCTGTTGCACACAGGTATTATGGATGATTCAGACACTTGCAGACATAGAGGTAAAATACACTGCATCGATCCCAATTCATTGTGATAACACTAGTGCCATCAATGTGTCTAAAAATCCTGTCTTCCACTCCAAGACAAAACATATTCCCATAAAATACCATTTTCTGAGAGAGCACGTCACCAATCAGATTGTTCAAGTCCATTACATTCCCACTACAGAACAAATTGCAGACATCTTTACTAAACCCCTAGCCAAGACACCGTTTGAATATCTCAGACAGAAGCTGGGTGTCATTTCGTTTCACACCTAACGAGTCCATCTTGTTAGGCGGAGTTGTGTATTGTTTGAATATGTAATGCCTCCTAAAATTACTGAAATAGCTCAGGGGGAGCATGTCTCTTCTTTGACATTGATGTCAAAGGGGGAGAAAAGAATTCGGGTGCCTTAGTTGCCATCAATGCCAAAGGGGGAGATTGTTGGCAAATGTTTAACATGTAGCGTATGCTTGTCATTGATGGCAAGTACAACAGTGAAGATGGCAGGATCAGAGTGTGCATCGATGGACAAACAGGAACAACGTAAGCTCAGGAGGAATTAGCACAGAGTCGAATGCAGTGCGTAGGTGTGCACCAGGGATGAGGTTAACTCATGACTAAAGCTCAAGGGAGATAGCGTACTTAGGATCACAGGCGGATCAAAGGTCGAGGCCTTTGACACTTAGAAATTCTTCCAAGTAAGAAGGATGTGTAAACTTGGAAGAGAAGCGTCGGTGATCGTTGGATCCCATCCCGAATTCCCGATGACCGTCAGATCTCAATGTAGACAAGAGGAGCGCGTAGATATGGAGGATAGATCTTGGGTGTTAGATCCAAGCGCAGGGTCCGACCACCGATGGATCGAGGAGAACCTACACGTTCTTTAAAGTGCAATGAGTAGAGGGCTCACAAAATCCCAAAAGAAGGAGGACCATCCATCTTCAGGCAGGACACGTGGGGATAGATCGTCAATTCGCTGATTGGAGAGTCAAAGGAACAATGTTCCCTAACCTCTTGAAATCGCAATCTAATCTCAGCCATCAAATTAAGGTTGAATCTGGACTGTTGATTCCAGTCCATGTCGGAGTTTCGGGGATCGAGAGTTGGAGATGTTAAGTAATATCATCCACATAAATCTTGATTTTGCGATATACGAAATCGTGACTTAATCGCAGCCGTTGAATCAAGATCAGATCTGGACCATTGATCCAACTCCATATCAGAGTTTCACGAATCATGACATGGAGAGGAAAAAGAAGCAATGCAACAAGAATTGTGAAATCGCGATTTAATCACAACCATTGAATCAAGGTATGATCTGGACCGTTGATCTCAGTACATTTCGGAGTTTCGTGGATTGAGAGTTGAAGAGGTCAAAGAATAATAACCACAGGAATCCCGAAATCGCGATATGCGATATTGCGATTTAATCGTAGCCGTTAGATCAAGATGTGATTTGGACCATCGATCCAACTCACGTCAGCATACCACGTTATCTAGGAACACGTGGCACAACTAGGCAATGACAAGTGTCAGACTGATTCAACATTTGAGGCACATGTAAGTCACGAATCAGAGTGACACGTGGCAGTATTCAACGCGTGTCAATCCACGTGCGACATCAACAGATTTACACCACTTCAGAGTTTCGGTAATTGGGAGATGGATAGATGTTGGAGGACAAGGAGGGGCTAAAGGGAATGAGCCTTGGTGCACGATCAGGTGGAGAACAGATGGCAGGTGGGGAGGAGAATGATACAAAAGGTGACATGACAGGAATGGGGCCCTTCATTGATACCCCACCRTTTCGGACCCCCCCCGCTTTAATTAAAGGCAGAATGGCAAAGGGGGTCCGGAATCGCTTGAGTGTCGTTGATCTGGGTGCTTTAATCCTGACCGTTCGAGAGATGCGTGCCCAATTACGGACCCCCCCCCTCCTCTTAAAAATAGAATGGCAAAGGGGCTCCAGAATCCAATCCCGACCGTAGATCTAGGAGCACAGATTCTRGTTGTCCATATTTGCTCGTTGCATATCCAAAGGTGCAGATGAATTTGAACAAGATTGGAGGGAAACTGTAGCATGACATAGTATAAATGCCAGAAACCATTGATGGTTTCAGCCAGAGGACTTGAAGACACTTGGGGATGATTGACAGAGAAGGTGAAGAGCCTCTGAGAATCTTCAAGAGGGATGAAGATTTTCATGGAGGCGATTAACAGTTGGATGGGCATTGAGGCCTGTAAATGAAACAGAGAAGGTGAGCTCGACTTTCACAGAGAAGACGAAGAGTCTCAACTTCCAGAGAGAAAAATCAATCTCGGCATAACACCTAGTCATGATAGACATAGGGGTTGAACTGCCAGAGAAGTTGAAGAGTCGCGATGATGGTCACGTAGAGCACTTGATATGTGGAGGAGATTGGCGTGGTATGAGCATGCAGAGGAATGGCAAACATTGGATGAAAAAGATGCACAGAAGCTATATATACACAGTACAGAGAAGAGAAGAGTTGTTGTTGTTGTGGTTATTGTTGTTGAAGGTGATTCATGTGTGAAGAAGGAGGAGAGTGCAGTAGCTAAATTGAACAGAAGAGGAACTGTGCAGTGAATGGACATGGCACACAGAGCATAAACAATGGAAGAATAGACAGCGCAAGTCATGTGTACAGGAAGGCAGTGAGGCAAAAAGAGCAACGAAATGCAGCGGAACAGTGATTAGTCTAGTAAGCCATTGTTGAACTTGATATCACTGTAATAAGTTTCAGTAGCAAAGATTTATATTTTTCAGGGTGGTTGGGAGGTGCTAGAGAGGACTGGTGTCCTCAAAGGTTCAAGTGGGTGCTTCAACACAGGGAGTTAGTGCTTCCTTCTAGTTGGTGCTAGAGAAACTAGGGAGTTGGTGCTTCCTTCTAGTTGGTGCTAGAGAAACCAGGGAGTTGGTGCTTCCTTCTAGTGGGTGCTAGAGAAAACAGAGAGTTGGTGCTCTCAGCAAGTTACATCTTGCAAAACTAAGGTTGTAGCCTCATTATTAGTTGGTGCTCATATGTATGATAATGTAAAGAATGTAACTATTACTTATCATATAAAGAAAAAGAGGTTTTTACCCTGCATGGGCTTCCTCGAGAAATATCTGTCTCTGTGTTTCTCATATATGTGAATGATGCTGAAAGTGCCATTGTTTATTTCCCTGCATTATGGTGATCATCATTCAGTGTTTCTGCAAAGAGTTTAAAAGAAGCATAATTTATTAATCACAGTAATAACTGATTCCCCCCCCCTCTTAGTTGTCCAACATATCTATCTGCGAGTTCAGAGTTTCGCGGAAACAGAGTTAGGTGAGTCAGGAACACCCGAATTCCAAAGTCCCGACACATGCGAAGAACCTATTGAGCCATACCCACGTGGAAGTTCCGCAACCTCGGCCAATGAACACCTGAGGAGTTGGAGAGAGGCATATTCTTCCAGTTTTGAGTTCGGTTCTGAGTATGGTAACTGTAGCGGGAAATCCCTAGACAAGAAAAATGGGATTTGAGACTCAGTATGGAGGTCTTGAGTTCTTAATAAGGACAAAATTTTGACGCCCCACTGTGGGTGTGTTACAAATTGGTATCAGAGCATGGTTACATCACTTGGCCTACTTGGGCTCACAGCCAAGTTGCATAAAAACCACATTAAAGGGCTTTAAGGGTGACACCCTACCTTACTTCCTTCCTAAAAAGTTTGGTTAAGCCCTTATTACAAAAAACAATGAAAGCTTCATGCTGTGTGTGTGTGTGTGTGTGTGTATTTAAGAAGTATGAGTTATGTGTTTTTCATAAACTAATATACTGTTAACTAATAGAATTGTTTTTATCAACACTCAAGTGGTCGGTCAACCATGAGAAACTGCAAGCATAAAGGATGGTAATGCACCATGAAGTGGGGGATGGTTCCCACAATAGAGACAAAGAATCTGCCGAGAGGAGGGCGATAGAGAATCCTCTAGATATGGATGAGACTGTAAGGAGCCTCATGGCCGAGTTACAAAGCTATAAGGCCGACAATGAGAGATTGATAAAAGAGAAAGAGAAGAAAACATAAATTAATGAAGTCTTGTTGCAGAGTTTATCCGACATACAGAGACAGCTGCAGCATGGACTTGCCACCAGTCATGTGGATCGACGACAGACGAAGAGAAGTTGAAGTCCACCTTAGATACCAAAACATGGCCCCATAAGTGGCCACACTAGGAGGAGTACCTCAGTCCTTGAGGAAGGTCCAACCTGGAGACAGGAGACACTCATCGAAAGAATCCTCTGAAAAGGGAACATGCAACTTAGAAGGATCTTCTAGTAGTAAGACTAGCTCACATTCCGAAAGGAAAAAGAGGAAACGAAAGAATTCCAAAAGTAATGGCCCTAAAGAGTTCAAGAAATCCAAACCACCCTCTTTCGATGGTGAGATTAAGAAAGGGGAAGAGGCAGAAGCTTGACTGCTTGGACTAAAGAAGTACTTCAGAGTCCATGATTTATCTAAAAAATTGAAGGCTCGAATAGCCACCTTCAACCTGAATGGAAAGGCTTCCATTTGGTGGGAAGACCTTAAGAATGTGAAAGGAATCCATGAAGAGGACTTATCTTGGAAACGGTTCAAGAAACACTTCAAGAAGAAGTATCTATCATAAAAATATTTCGATGAGAAGACTAAAGAGTTCTATGAACTCAAGCTGGGACAACCCACCATAGAGGAATATGTTAGTAAATTCCTTAAGTTGTTGAGGTGTGTACCCTACATAAAAGAGGAGAAGGTAAAAGTGCAACGGTTTATCAGTGGGTTACCTCAGAACTACTAGAACAAGATTGAGTTTGACGATCCAAAGACCTTAGAACACACTATCTGGAAGGCAAGGTATTGTTATGAACAGTTTGGGCATCAGACAGAACCTCGCGAGGACTGGAAGCAGAATAATAGTTTGGGGTTCAAGAAGAAGGGGTTTAAATCCCGAAGATTTAAGAACTATAGGAAGGATTCAAGGATGAACCTTCCTACTTGAAGTGTACACCAACAAAATTTCCCCTCCTAGAGTGGAAATAAACCTTTTGGATCAACCCCATGAAAGACCGACAACCCAAAGAAGGAACCCTTTAAATGTTGGGGTTGTGGAGAAGAACATATACTGAGGGACTATTCGCACAAAAAACATAATCGTAGGAGAGTTTACAACATCCAAGAAGCTACCACCATCAATGATGTGGCTAGGAGTATGCCACGAATTTACGCATCCGTGGATAATAAGCAAGCCGACCACCAAGATTCAATGGTGGAGATGGAAGGTAT
The DNA here is from genome assembly GCA_009831015.1 of Picea engelmannii. NCBI lineage: Eukaryota > Viridiplantae > Streptophyta > Pinopsida > Pinales > Pinaceae > Picea > Picea engelmannii. Next base: position 206,108 of record ML778363.1, read on the forward strand.
GATCGCCAACCATCCAGTTTCTATTTTAATTGACCTTGGTTCTAATTTGAGTTATGTGGCCCCTTAGATTGTTGACAAGAGTAAATTGCAGCCACATAGACATGCTAGGCCATGGTTGGTACAACTAGCCACTGGCACCAAAATAAAAGTAGCGGAGGTCATACTAGTTTTCCAATTCATTATGGATGGATTGCCCACCCAAGCTACCCTTAACATACTTCCCCTAAGATATTATGACCTGTTGATTGGCATGGACTAGATAGCTGCATATAAAACTAAGTTAGACTGTTACCATAAAATATAAGAATGTATAAATGACTAAGGGAGAAAGATAACCCTCTGGTGAATTCAGAAGCCTGTCTCAGTGAGATGAATATCAACCCTTCAAATGAATAAGTATTGCATAAATGGATGCTCTCTATACGCAATACAAGTGTTGAATGTTGTTGAGGATGACAGACCAAACCTAGAGGACCACCCCTTATTAAGGGAATATAAAGATGTTTTTCCAGAAGAGGTATTGGGTTTACCCTCGAGAAGAGACATTGACTTCTCGATAGAACTTGCACCAAGAGTGGTGCCAGTGTCTAGGACACCCTATAGAATGAGTACACCCGAACTAGTTGAGCTCAAGATACAACTAAAATAAATGATGGATAAAGGCTACATCCGACCCAATGTATCTCCATGGGAAGCACCAGTCTTGCTTGTGAAGAAGAAAGATGGAACACTCCAAATATGCGTAGATTATAGACAACTCAATAAGGCAACAATAAAGAACAAGTACCCCTTGCCAAAAATCGATGACTTGTTCAAACAATTATGGGGTGCTTCCATTTTCTCAAAGATTGAATTGAGATCTGGATACCATCAAGTCCGAATCAAGGATGAAGACATCCACAAAATCGCCTTCAGGACAAGATATGGTCACTATGAATTTGTGGTAGTACCATTTGGATTAACCAATGCCCCTGCCACTTTTATGTGCTCTATGAACAATGTACTCAACAAATTCCTAGACATATTTGTATTGGTTTTTATTAATGATATATTAATCTACTCCAAGAATAGAGAGGAGCATGAAGAAAATATTAGACTTGTACTTCAAGTTCTAAGAGAGCATCAAATCTACGCTAAGTTTAGCAAGTGTGAATTTTTCCAGAAGCAAATACATTACTTGGGCCATGTTATATCTAAAGAAGGGGTGGTAGTAGACCCTGAAAAGATCAGATCTATCATGGAATGGCCTACCCCAAAGGATGTTTCAGATATCCAATCCTTTATGGGCTTATAAGGATACTATAGGAGGTTTATAAAAGGATTTTCCAAGATTGGTTTTCTAATCACTACCCTCCAGAAGAAGGGGGTCAAATTCATTTGGACAACGGAATGTGAAGAAAGATTTCAGTCACTAAAATACCTTTTGACCCACGCAACTGTGATGAATATCGCCGACCTCGATAATGATTTCCTCGTGTGTACAAATGCCTGCAAGGAAGGACTCGAAGGAGTCCTTATGCAAGAAGGACGTGTGATTTTCTATGAGTCCAGAAATTTGAATGAGCATGAAATCAATTATGTTACCCATGATCTAGAGTTGGCTTCCATAGTGCATGATTTAAAAATGTGGAGGCATTACCTCTTGGGTAGGAGATTCGTACTTATGATAGACCACTGTGGGTTGAGACACCTCTTTGATCAACCATAACTCAATGCTAGACAAGCTAGATGGATGGATCTCCTTAGCGAGTTTGATTTCAAAATCAAACATATCAAAGGAAAGGGAAATAGGGTGGTCGATGCCCTTAGCAGAAGTATGAAAAAAATTCACCTGATAGCGGTGAGCACCTGTGAAATGAATGTTAGGGAAAGAGTCAGGAATGCACAAGAAACAAATGTATTCTTCAAGACCGTGACATCGTACCTGAAGCAAAAGCCTATAGGGATAAAGTATGAAGGCTACTAGATGTTGGACGGAGGTCTGTTGACTTACCAAAACATATTGTATATTCCAAGTTGTGATGACTTGAAGAGGTTCATAATGGAAAAATTGCAAAAGAGACCATACACTGGCCATTCGAGTTATCCGAAAATGGTCACATCCACTAAGAAACAATTCTATTGGCCTGGATTGAAAAATGACATAGCTGAATATTTAGCTAAATGTCTAGAATGACAACAAGTTAAGGAAGAACACCGGCACCCAACAGGGTTGATACAACCTCTACCAATCCTGGAATGGAAATGGGAAACCATCTCCATGGATTTCATCACCGGATTACCAAAATCGGCCAGGCAAAATGATGCCATCATGGTAGTGGTGGAAAAGTTGAGCAAGTCCGCTCACTTCATTCCCGTCAAATCGACTTGCAAGGCAATAGATATTGCCAACATATTCTTTAAGGAGATATTCATGCTGCATGACATGCCTAAGGATATTGTATCTGACAGAGACATGAAATTCACTTCAAGCTTTTGGAAATCCTTGATGGATGGTTTTGAGACTAAACTGTTGTTTAGCACCGCCTATCACCCTCAAACCGATGGACAAACATAAAGAGTAAATCAAATATTAAAATACATGCTAAGGATGCATGTAATGCATCAACCTAAGAAGTGGGAAGACTACCTGCCACTGGTAGAATTTGCCTACAACAACGGTTATCAAAAATCACTGAAGATGAGCCCTTTCAAAGCCCTCTATGGTAGACAGTGCAATACTCTAGTCATTTGGAGTAATCCAATGGATAGAATTTTAATCAGACCCGACATGCTAAAGGAAATTGAACAACAAGTGATTTCGATAAAACAAAATCTAAAAATCACTCAGGATAGACAAAAAAGTTACGCCGACAAAAAGAGAACCCCCATAGAATTCAAGATAGAAGGCCATGTTTATCTCAGAGTTAGGCCCAGGAAGAGTTCGTTGGGGATGGGAGCTTGTGCCAAGTTGGCACCTCAATATTGTGGACCCTTTGAATTTTTAGATAAAGTGGGACCTGTAGCCTATATGCTAGCACTCCCTCCCACAGTAAAGGCATATAATGTTTTCCATGTTTCATTATTGAAGAAATATGTACATGATTCTAATCATATAATTGACTGGTCTATGATCCAAGTGGAATTGGAGGGAGAATTCTTGCCAGAAACTCAATGCACACTAGACAGGAAGGAAACCCCAATCATGAACCGAACCATTGCATAGGTCAAGGTGAAATGGAAACACTTTGGCCCAGATGAGGCCACGTATGGGAAATGGAGGATGCCATGAGACATGCATATCCATTTTTGTTCACTTCGGTATATACAGAGAACGTTGATAGATAGAACATCGAGGATGATCTTCCTTTAAGGGGGAGGGAATTGTAACACCTTGTTTCCCCAAGCTTGTAAATACAACTATAATGGCCAAGAAACTATGACAAACTCCATATGTGTGAATGTTGATTCGATGGACCTTTGTATGAAAAGTAAATGAATGTAAATATTGTTATTTAATAGAAAATGGATAAGTGTTGCATGACTACTGGAATGTGGGTGTACTTAGAAAGACCACGAATGCTACACAAAGAGATGGTGAAGGGGACCAGGAATGGTTGCGTTAACCTTCACCAAACTAGTACTTATTGGATTTAATTGCTCAGAACCATCACAATCCTCTGACCCATAAATGAATTACAGTCGGGATGGTAGGTGGGAAAACCTCCTCGAGAGTTAATGAGGGGATGAGGCATAGCACCCATCTGTAAGGCTTCCAGACTTGACTGTGGGCTAGGAATTCAAGCCACACACAACCCTACTGAAAGAGGCAAGAAAGGAAGGTGTGGTGGGAGAGGGGAGACTTGTGAAGAGTGTAGAGACAAGAGGTGAATATCTCGGGTTCAAGAAAGAACTGGAAAATAAGAATTTTGGTCATAGGAAATGGTGAGGAAGGTTATGATACAAGCTGATAAATGAGGTTGGTCCTCCTTGCTTGGTATCATTTAAACCACTGTCAGGACCCTGCGAGAGGAGGAGAGTAACCTCTGTCTCCATTTTGACACTTATAATGCCTTATATTACCCTCTATCTGAGCCTATTCTACCTATTCTATGAGTGTATACTTGATTGTTTCCTCCATAAATCCACTTAGTGACCTTGTTCATGTGCATAAGGGGTAAATTATGATTAAGGCATGATTTGTTTAGTTTTTCTTGAGTTAATTTGATTTAATGTTTGATTTTGTATGATCCTAATCGTTTGAATCTTAAGAAGAATTGATCTGGTACTGCATGGGTGAATAATCCAGTACCAACATCTGTTCTGTGCTAATCTGGTACTCATGGTGTGGCTGTGTGTATTCCGGTACTAAACACCTACCTACAGGATTTTGGTACCAACATTCTGGTACTATATTTTAACCTCGATTTTTGGGCCGATGACAATGAATATCAAAATTTGGGGACATGGGTTTTGTCTAGAGAGGTGTTTTTATTTGGAATCATGAGCCAAAATCTCCAGATCGCACACATGTGGATCTGCAACTCAGGGGGGACGATCCATCCTAAATCTTTGCCAATTTTCCAGAAATTCTAAGATCATGCCCAAATTTGTGGGAACTGCATTTCCTTGATTAGATAATGGTTGTACTCGACCTCCATTTATGGAATATGGTTTTGATTTGTATTGGATTGTCTAGATCCAAAATTGTAATGTAAAAATCATATAAATTGAGTGATGGCTAACCCAAAAGGGGGAGAGGAATTAGTATGTTGGAAATTGTATTTCTGAACCAACTCTTTTTGTAAATTTATTTGTTGAAGATCAATGGAAGTTTGAATTCAAGGATCATGTGTGTCTCTTAGCATTTAGCATCTGCTGATATAAAAGCTTCCATGTTGGCATTGGCAAGGGCCACCGATCCAACTTGGTAAGCTCATTGTAACTTATTAGTATAGATTTCTATTTTTTCTATTTATTGTTTTGATTTCATTTCTGATTTCATTATTAGAATTGATTGTAAAGTGTGGAAGCACATGAACAGTTGGGAGTCCATCATTCGCATTACATAAGCCATCAAATGGAATATCTCATTAAGACTTAGGTTTCCTGTGTAGAAATGAAGTAATCATTAATATTATGGTAGCTTCGGGAGGTATGAACCTCTATTATGACCTATGACGAGATTAGAATACTCCGGAAGCAAGAAAAGAAATGAAGAAAACCCTAGACAGGTTGTCAGCTGCAGAAATATATTTAATATGAATTTATTAATACCTAGAAGGAGAAGTCGGCCCCAGTTAAACTGCCCAGACTACTATAAATATAGGGCACCAATTCTCATTATTCTCATCTCAGCAGTTGCAGAGTGAACTGGATCTGCGGAGATGCAGTTGCAGCTTGTGCGCAAGTTTCTGGGAAGGTGTGCGTTAGCCTCTGGGTGGGATTATCTGATCACCTTGGGTTCTATTCTTGCTTGGTGCATTAGTCTCTCTTGGCTATTGGATTGATACTAGGATTCTCTTCTCTGTAAAGGTCAAGGTGCTTGGAGGGTGGCTTCGGCTTGTGGTTGGGTGACGAGGGTATCGTCAATGGTAAAACGAGCACAATCTTCTATATTCTAACAGGTTATGGGCCCACACCCCCTTCAGTCAACCTAAAATGCTGGAAGGAAGCATAGCCTCTAGATATTGAGCTCATTGAGGAACTGTCGCTAGGGTTACTAGCAGGAGCAGCTTCAAAAACACTGCAGCTAGGGTTACTAGCAAAAGTAGTTGCATAAACCTTAAATCCTCGATCCGGCACCTTATGATGGAGCATCTCTCCCAAGAAGAAGATATTCAGATGTGCCCTAACTCAACGCACCTATTATCTCTCTTAGAAGACAAAAATGATGAAGTTGAAATTTTGGATCAAGGCATGACCAGTTACCAGTCAACCAAAGAAATGTGTGAAACAATCAGTCTTTTACACTACTCGGCACTTACCGGGATGATTGAAGATGATATGTGGATAATCGATAATGGAGTTTCTAGGCACATGACAGGAGATCAAGCCAGACTCTCAAATCTAAATGAGAGAAAGACATCGTACAAAGTGGAGCTTGGAGACAAAAGCACTTACCCCGTCGAAGGATTTGGACAAGCCTCCGTCAAGTTGGAATCATGTAATCATGTTCACTTAAGCAATGTTTTATATGTACCAGGTTTAGAAAAGAATCTTGTATCAATATCATGTTTAGAAGACAAAGGAAACATAATAGCCTTCATGGATGGAAAGGTGTTATCATGGCATAAGAATTCCAGCATAGAGGATGCTAGGGTTATTGGAAGTCTTGAATAAAATCTGTATAGACTTCTAGAACAAAATGAAGAAGCTCTAGTACATGACGAAGTCAACCCTAATGAGATTTGGCATAGAAGGTAYGCTCATATCAATTATCAAGCATTACCTTTCCTCAGAAAAATGGTTGAAGGAATACCAGAATTGAAATCCACACATGAAGGAATTTGCAAAGGATGTGCCCTTGGGAAGAATATCAAGAAACCATTCCCAAGCAGCAACAACAGATCCAAGGAAATCCTAGATCCAATACACTCAGATGTTTGCGGTCCAATGCGAGTCAGATCTCTAGGAGGATCTCTCTACTACGTAATCTTCATAGATGACTATTCAAGAAAGATGTGGCTATACCTATTGAAATCAAAAGACGAAGTATTCAACAAGTTCCAAGAATTCAAGGCAGAAATAGAAAACCTTACGAACAAGAAGATCAAGACATTAAGAACAGATAATGGAGGAGAATACACCTCGAAGGAGTTCATTTCATTCTGCAAATCGGCAAGGATTAGGAGGGAGCTGACTATTCCTCATAATCCTCAACAAAATGGTGTAGCAGAAAGAAAGAACAGACCTATCGAAGAAACGGTAAAAGCCTTATTGAACGATCAAGGTCTATCCATGTTTCTACGGGGAGAAGCAACAATGACGGAAATATATGTACATAATAGAACCCCTCATCGCATATTGAAGGACATGACACCAGAAGAAGCATTCTCAGGTAAGAAACCCAATGTAGAAAATCTAAGAATATTTGGATGTCCAGTTTACTCTTATATTCCCAAAGATAAAAGGAATAAACTAGAACCCTCAGGAAATAAGGGGATATTCGTGGGATATAATGATTCATCCAAAGCCTATAGAATATATATTCCAAAACAAAACAAGATAGAAGTTAGCAGAGACATAACGTTAAATGAAAAGATGGCCTTCAAGAACTCCATCGAAGAAATTATAGAAGAATAGGAACTTAAAGAACCAAATGAAGAAAACACAGAAAACAAAGATAATGAAAAGGATCCACCTGATCATCCTATGGAAATAGGTGAGAACATTGATTCAGATATCATACCAAAAACCAAGAAGCAACAAGCTTGGCTTGAAGCTACATTACAAGACGCAGAAAGAATCAAGGTTGCGGAAGGAACATCTAGAAAGAGTAAAAGACCGAAAAGATTCTTAAGTTATGCAACATACATGAAGAAACTTCTAGATGAACAACCTACTACATTTGAAGAAGCAGTCCAAAAGGGACAATGGAAAGAAGCTATGGCGGAATAACATCAATCCATTATGAAAAATGAAGTATGGGAAATTGTACCCAGACCTAAAGAAAAATCAGTGGTAACCTCAAAATGGGTATACAAGATCAAACATGCAGCAGACGGAAGCATGGATAAATATAACGCAAGATTCGTGGCCAGAGGGTTCTACTAGAAGTAGGGAGAAGATTATGATGAAACCTTTGCTCCGGTGGCAAGGTATACCTCCATCAAAGCTATCATATCTCTTGTTGCTTCCATGGGATGGAATCTACACCAGATGGATGTAAAGACAACCTTCCTCAATGAAGCTATTGAAGAAGAAGTGTATATTGAACAACCTAAAGGATTCGAGGTACATTCGAGAGACACTCATGTTTGCAGATTGAAGAAATCTCTATATTGACTCAAGCAAGCTCCAAGGGCTTGGTACGCCAGAATGGACAATTATCTAACAAGACTTGGTTTCTCCAAGAGTCATGCAGATCCAAACCTTTATTACAAAGTTGTGGATAACGCACCTGTGATTCTACTATTATATGTTGATGATCTATTCATAACAGGTGAAGAATATCTAATTATCCAGTGCAATAAGGAATTAGCCTCTGAATTTGATATGAAAGATCTAGGTCCCATGCATTATTACTTGGGACTAGAAGTATGGCAGAAGCGTGGTGAAGTATTCCTTGGACAAGGAAAGTACGCAATATAGATCCTTTAGAATTTTGGAATGATGGACTGCAAGTCCATGGACACTCCTATGAATGTGGATATAAGAAAAGTGAAACTCCCAGATTTCGATCCAGTAGATCCATCTCTATATCGATAGCTAATTGGATCATTGATGTATTTGGTAAATACTCGACCAGATATTTGCTTTGCTGTAAATACATTAAGTCAGTTCCAGGTGGAACCTAGACAAGAGCATTGGATAGCTGCAAAGCATGTCCTAAGATATATTCGTGGGACAATAAACTATGGCTTGAGATATACCGCATCTAGTGATATCCAACTTCATGGATTCACAGACTCTAATTGGTCAAGAAGTGCAGAAGACAGAAAGAGTACTTCAGGTATGTGTTTCAGCTTGGGCTCCGCTATGATATCTTGGGGCAGTAGGAAACAAAAGATCGTCGCACTCAATACAACAAATGCAGAGTATATGGCAGCTTATGAAGCATGCACAGAAGCAATATGGCTAAGGAATTTAATCTTTGATTTATTTGATCAGACTCCAGAATCAACCATAATATATTGTACTAATTAGAGTTGTATAAGATTATCAGAACATCCAGTGTTTCATGAAAGGTCGAAGCACATTGAGATCAAATACTACTTTATTCAAGATAAATTCCAGGAAGGAGAGGTAAAGCTTGAGTATATCCCCACTGATGAGCAGACAACAGACATCCTGACAAAACCTCTATCCATAATTAAGTTTGCATATTTCCGAGAGAAGATGGGGATCGTGGAAATAACTCCCTTAGATGAAAGGGAAGATTCTCCAAGCTAGGAGAAGGTACGGAAAAATATTCTTGAAAAACATTTATTTTTGTGATTTTAAATAACTCTCCAGTTAGGGGGGAGTACTGAAAATATTATTTATCTTTGTAATTGAAAAATAGTCCAGATTGGACAGATTCTTTCTTGTTCAGAATGTGGATTGAGATTTCTGACGGACAGTGACTTCCCATTGTGGCTAACATGGGAGATAGTCTGATTGCTGATGTATCATTGACAATGACTTCCCATTTTGGTTAACATGGGGAGTGGTCTAGGGCAGTCTCTCTTCTTGAGGGTTACTCAAGAAGACTGGCTTGCCTCGCCGAACAACGATTTCTCATTGTGGTTAACATGATGAATGGTCCATTTTGGAGGTTGATGCAGGACAGTCTCTTCCTCTTATGGTTAACGGAGGAAATGGTCCAGACAGTCATTCCTTAGGGTTATACATTCTCTCCAGGGCGCACTTTGATTAGTGTAGGAGGAAAGGCCCAGGGTGGGAATGGTCCAGGCTCAAAAATCAGGGACATGCATTCCTTAGGGTTGTACATTCTCTCCAGGGCGCATTTCGATTAGTGTAGGAGGAATGGCCCAGGGTGGGGAATGGTCCAGGACAATCATTACTTAGGGTTTATACATTATCTTCATGGTGCACTTTGATTGGTGTAGGAGGAATGGCCCAGGGTGAGGAATGGTCCAAACATTCCTTAGGGTTTATACATTTTGTCCAGGGTGCACTTTGACTAGTGTAGGAAGAATGGCCCAGGGTGAGGAATGGTCCAGGCTCAGAAATCAGAAATAATCCTTCTCCCTTGTTTGAGAAGAATGGGGCAGATAGCCCATTGCTGATGTTCTATACTGAGGGCATATATTCTTTCATATCTCACAGACGTGAGTGAAATATTGGCCCAGATGATTCAGTTTTTATCATAACATTGTTTCTATGTAGGTTGCTATCAGATGTTTGTTATGAATAATATATGACAGTAGATGTAAACTACTGTGGTGGATATGTTCCACTGTTCGTGAGGCAGATATTCTTTCAGAACTCACAAATGTGAGTGAAATATTGGCCCAGAGACTACTTGTCTCTACACAGTAGAGATATAATACTGTGGTGGATTTTTTCCACTGTTTTTGATTATGTGTCATGGTTTGAGTAGTTGCGTACTACCTGAATAGACACAGGTGTGTTCTATCAATTAATATTGTACCAGTTGTCATAGGAGATTATCAAGTTGGATAATAATGATGGTGCTCGTGTTGCTAACAATTGAATGGTCTGTTGTGCTCAAGACCATACCTCCCTAGCTAGGAGGGAGTGTTAATATTATGGTAGCTTCGGGAGGTATGAACCTCTATTATGACCTATGATGAGATTAGAATACTCTGTAAGGAAGCAAAGAAATGAAGAAAACCCTAGACAGGTTGTCGACTGCAGAAATATATTTAATATGAATTTATTAATACCCAGAAGGAGAAGTCGGCCCCAGTTAAACTGCCCAGACTACTATAAATACAGGGCGCCAGTTCTCATTATTCTCATCTCAGCAATTGCAAAGTGAACTAGATCTGCATAGGTGTAGTTGCAACTTGTGCACAAGATTCTAGGAAAGTGTGCGTTAGCCTCTGGGTGGGATTATGTGATCACCTTGGGTTCTATTCTTACTTGTTGCATTAGCCTCTCTTGGCTATTGGATTGCTACTAGGATTCTCTTCTCTGTCAAGGTCAAGGTGCTCGGAGGGTGGCTTCGGCCTGTGGTTGGATGATGAGGGTATCATCAATGGTAAAACAAGCATAATCTTCTATATTCTAACAGGTTATGGGCCCACACCCCCTTCAGTCAGTCTAAAATGATGGAAGGAATCATAGCCTCTATATATTGAGCTCGTTGAGGAACTTCCGCTAGGGTTACTAGCAGGAGAAACTTCCAAAAACACTACAACTAGGGTTACTAGCAGAAGCAGTTGCAAAAACCTTAAATCTTCGATCCGACACCTTGTGATGGAGCATCTCTCCCAAGAAGAAGATATTCAGATGCACCCTAACTCAGCGCACCTCTTATCTCTCTCAGAAGATAGAAATGATGAAGTTGAAGTTTTGGATCAAGGCATGACCAGTTACCAGTCAACCGAAGAAATGTGTGAAACAATCAATCTTTTACACTGCTCAGCACTTACCGGGACGATTGAAGATGATATGTGGATAATCGATAGTGGAGATTCTAGGCACATGACGGGAGATCAAGACAGACTCTCAAATCTAAATGAGAGAAAGACATCGTACAAAGTGGAGCTTGGAGACAAAATCACTTACCCCGTCGAAGGATTTGGACAAGCCTCCGTGAAGTTGGAATCAGGTAATCATGTTCACTTAAGCAATGTTTTATATGTACCTAGTTTAGAAAAGAATCTTGTATCAATATCATGTTTAGAAGACAAAGGAAACATAATAGCCTTCATGGATGGAAAGGTGTTATCATGGCATAA
>ML778363.1:217730-243779 GCA_009831015.1 Picea engelmannii
AATACCAGAATTGAAATCCACACATGAAGGAATTTGCAAAGGATGTGCCCTTGGGAAGAATATCAAGAAACCATTCCCAAGCAGCAACAACAGATCCAAGGAAATCCTAGATCTAATACACTCAGATGTTTGCGGTCCAATGCAAGTCAGATCTCTAGGAGGATCTCTCTACTACATAATCTTCATAGATGACTATTCAAGAAAGATGTGGCTGTACCTACTAAAATCAAAAGACGAAGTATTAAGCAAGTTTCAAGAATTCAAGGCAGAAATAGAAAACCTTACGAACAAGAAGATCAAGACATTAAGAACATATAATGGAGGAGAATACACCTCGAAGGAGTTCATTGCATTCTACAAATCGGCAGGGATTAGGAGGGAGCTGACTGTTCCTCATAATCCTCAACAAAACGGTGTAGCAAAAAGAAAGAACAGATCTATCGAAGAAACAGTAAAAGCCTTATTGAACGATCAAGGTCTATCCATGTTTCTATGGGGAGAAGCAACAATGACAGAAATATATGTACAGAATAGAATCCCTCTTCTCATATTGAAGGACATGACACCAGAAGAAGCATTCTCAGGTAAGAAACCTAATGTAGAAAATCTAAGAATATTTGGATGTCTAGTTTACTCTCATATTCCCAAAGATAAAAGGAATAAACTAGAACCCTCAGGAAAGAAGGGGATATTCGTGGGATATAGTGATTCATACAAAGCCTATAGAATATATATTCCAGAACAACACAAGATAGAAGTTAGTAGATACATAACGTTAAATGAAAAGATGGCCTTCAGGAATTCCATCGAAGAAATTATAGAAGAAGAAGAACTTGAAGAACCAAATGAAGAAAACACAGAAAACAAAGATAATGAAAAGGATCCACCTGATCATCCTATGGAACCAGGTGAGAACATTGATTCAGATATCATACCAAAAACCAAGAAGCGAACAAATTGGCTTGAAGCTACATTACAAGACGCAGAAAGAATCAAGGTTCCAAAAGGAACATCCAGAAAGAGTAAAAGACTGAAAATATTCTCAAGTTATGCAACATACATGACGAAACTTTGAGATGAAGAACCTACTACATTTGAAGAAGTAGTCCAAAAGGGACAATGGAAAGAAGCTATGGTGGAAGAACATCAATCCATTATGAAAAATGAAGTATGGGAAATTGTACCCAGACCTAAAGAAAAATCAGTGGTAACCTCAAAATGGGTATACAAGATCAAACATGCAACAGACAAAAGCGTGGATAAATATAACGCAAGATTCGTGGCCAGAGGGTTCTCCTAGAAGGAGGGAGAAGATTATGATGAAACCTTTGCTCCGGTGGCAAGGTATACCTCCATTAGAGCTATCATATCTCTTGCCGCTTCCATGGGATGGAATCTACACTAGATGGATGTAAAGACAACCTTCCTCAATGGAGCTATTGAAGACGAAGTGTATATTGAACAAACTCAAGGATTCGAGGTACATTCCAGAGACACTCATGTTTACAGATTGAAGAAATCTCTATATGGACTCAAGCAAGCTCCAAGGGCTTGGTACGCTAGAATGGACAACTATCTAACAAGACTTGGTTTCTCCAAGCGTCATGCAGATCCAAACCTTTATTACAAAGTCGTGGATAACACACCTGTGATTCTACTATTATATGTTAATGATCTGTTCATAACAGGTGAAGAATCTCTAATTATCTAGTGAAAGAAGGAATTAGCCTTTGAATTTGATATGAAAGATCTAGGTCCCATGCATTATTACTTGGGACTAGAAGTATGGCAGAAGCGTGGTGAAGTATTCCTTGGACAAGGAAAGTACGCAATAAAGATCCTTCAGAATTTTGGAATGATGGGTTGTAAGTCCATGGACACTCCTATGAATGAGGATATAAGAAAAGTGAAAGTCCCATATTTTGATCCAGTAGATCCATCTCTATATCGACAGCTAATTGGATCATGGATGTATTTGGTAAATACTCGACCAGATATTTGCTTTGTTGTAAATACATTAAGTCAGTTCTAGGTGGAACCTAGACAAGAGCATTGGATAGCTGCAAAGCATGTCCTAAGATATATTCGTGGGACAATAAACTATGGCTTGAGATATACCGCATCCAGTGATATCCAACTTCATGGATTCACAGACTCTGATTGGGCAGGAAGTGAAGAAGACAGAAAGAGTACTTCAGGTATGTGTTTCAGCTTGGGCTCCGCTATGATATCTTGGGGCAGTAGGAAACAAAAGACCGTCGCACTCAATACAACAGATGAAGAGTATATGGAAGCTTGTGAAGCATGCACAGAAGCAATATGGCTAAGGAATTTAATCTTCGATTTATTTGATCAGACTCCAGAACCGACCATAATATATTGTGATAATCAGAGTTGTATAAGATTATCAGAACATCCAGTGTTTCATGAAAGGTCGAAGCACATTGAGATCAAATACTACTCTATTCGAGATAAAGTCCAGGAAGGAGAGGTAAAGCTTGAGTATGTCCCCACTGATGAGAAGACAACAAACATCCTGACAAAACCTCTATCCTGAATCAAGTTTGCATATTTCCGAGAGAAGATGGGGATCGTGGAAATAACTCCCTTAGCTGAAAGGGACGATTCTCCAAGCTAGGAGAAGGTACGGAAAAATATTCTTGAAAAAAAATTATTTTTGTGATTTTAAATAACTCTCCAGTTAGGAGGGAGCACTGAAAGTATTATTTATCTTTGTAATTGAAAAACAATCCAGATTGGACAGATTCTTTCCTGTTCGGAATGTGGATTGAGATTTCTGACGGACAGTGACTTCCCATTGTGGTTAACATGGGAGGTAGTCTGATTGTTGATGTATCATAGACAATGACTTCTCATTGTGGTTAACATGGGGAGTGGCCTAGGGAAGTCTCTCTTCTTGAGGGTTACTCAAGAAGACTGGCCCACCTCGCTGGACAACAATTTCTCATTGTGGTTAACATGAGGAATGGTCCGTTTTGGAGGTTGATGTAGGACAGTCTCTTCCTCTTATGGTTAACAGAGGAAATGGTTTGGACAGTCATTCCTTAGGGTTATACATTCTCTCCAGGACGCACTTTGATTAGTGTAGGAGGAATGGCCCAGGCTCAGCAATCAGGGACAAACATTCCTTAGGGTTGTACATTCTCTCCAGGGCGCACTTCGATTAGTGTAGGAGGAATGGCCCAGGGTGGGGAATGGTCTAGGACAATCATTCCTTAGGGTTTATACATTCTCTTCAGTGTGCACTTTGATTAGTGTAAGAGGAATGGCCCAGGGTGGGGAATGGTCCAAACTTTCCTTAGGGTTTATACATTTTTTCCAGGGTGCACTTTGACTAGTGTAGGAAGAATGGCCCAGGGTGAGGATTGGTCCAGGCTCAGAAATCATAAATAATCCTTCTCCCTTATTTGAGAAGAATGGGGCAGATAGCCCATTGCTAATGTTCTATACTGAGGGCAGATATTCTTTCATATCTCACAGACGTGAGTGAAAGATTGGCCCAGATGATTCAATTTTTATCATGACATTGTTTCCATGTAGGTTGCTATCATATGTTTGTTATGAATAATATATGATAGTAGATGTAAACTACTGTGGTGGATATGTTCCATTGTTCGTGAGGTAGATATTCTTTCAGAACTCACAAATGTGAGCGAAAGATTGGCCCAGAGATTGCTTGTCTCCAGACAATAGAGATATACTACTGTGGTGGATTTGTTCCACTGTTTGTGACTATGTGTCATGGTTTGAGTAGTTGCGTACTACCTGAATAGACACGGGTGTGTTATATCAATTGATATTGTACTAGTTGTCATAGGAGATTATCGGTTGGATAATAATGACGGTGGTCGTGTTGCTAATAGTTGAATGGTCTGTTGTGCTCAAGACCATACCTCCCTAGCTAGAAGGGAGTTTTAATATTATGGTAGATTCGGGAGGTATGAACCTATATTATGACCTATGACGAGATTAGAATACTCCGGAAGGAAGCAAAGAAATGAAGAAAACCCTAGACAGGTTATCAGCTGCAAAAATATATTTAATATGAATTTATTAATACCCAGAAGGAGAAGTTGGCCCCAGTTAAACTGCCCAAACTACTATAAATACAGGGCGCTAGTTCTCATTATCCTCATCTCAGCAGTTGCAGAGTGAACTGGATCTGCGCAGGTGCAGTTGCAACTTGTGCGCAAGTTTCTGGGAAGGTGTGCGCTAGCCTCTGGGTGGGATTATCTGATCACCTTGGGTTCTATTCTTGCTTGGTGCATTAGCCTCTCTTAGCTATTGGATTGCTACCAGGATTCTCTTCTCTGTCAAGGTCAAGGTGCTCGGAGGGTGGCTTCGGCCTGTGGTTGGGTGACGAGGGTATCGTCAATGGTAAAACGAGCACAATCTTCTATATTCTAACAGTAATTTTCTAGAATTGCAAGATTGTATTAAATTTTTGTTTGTGATGCATCAATTGATTTTTGAAGAGTGTGTAGAATTAGATACAAATTTATTGCAAGTTTTGAAGTGAGTTGTTACAGGAAATGATATCATACTTCATTTCTCACCTTCATGCACCATATAATGAAGCCTCTCAATTATATTGACAATTTTCTGTACTACACAGGTTTGATTGGAATGAATAGAGTTATGATTGCTTTTTGTTTAAGAGTGAATTGTTGATTATTGTTTTCAATTGCTACAGGGAACAAGATCTGATTTCATCTCTTCTTTTCATGAGCCTATAATTAACAGATCTGTTATGTGAGCAAGAGCCTTTTCAATTGAGTGTTTGCTTGAGAGTTTTACTATGATCTTTATCTTTTGTTATTGTTGAAGTGTGCCCAGATTTTCTTGTTAGTTGTTGTTAAGGATAGTAGATGCAGATAACTGAATCAAAGTCCATCTTTCCACTTCATAAGCTTGTAAATGGATAAGGCATTATCTGAGTAAAATCTCTTGAGTGCATGATTGCAAGTTTTTCTTTCTAATTTCTGAATTGTGTGAAGAGTGTTATCTTTGAAAACAGAGTATTTTTTTATTGATGGTTTTCTTATCTAAGCTATACTAAATAGACATAGGAACCTATATGTTATCGAAACATATAGTGCATCAACTCTACTGATTACGAATCTCGGTTGATAATTTATGTCAGGTAATATATTATGCAAATAATTGCACCAACAACCCTTTAATGGTAAATCTCAGGAGGAGTAGCGAAGTTGAAGCCTGAAAAAGAGGAGGTCGCTTCATTTAGAAGACAAGTGGAAGAGACCTATTCGAAAGGACCCATATGACCGATTCCCAGGAACCTTAGGCTAAACCTAAGGGGGCCTTGTTCCCTTGGTCTCATAGCTCCGGAAGTTTGGGACTTCAGAGTAAGACTGACCTTACTAGCCTTACACGGACTAAAGGTGACCGGGAGACTTGGTCTCCCGTGAGATTGACTGAGGACATGTGGTCCCCCAGGTGGTTGGGTGGACCTATCTCGCCAAGTAAACCGAGGCCCGAAAACTCTAAGGCTGGAGCCGCGAAGGACCCAGTACTGTAGATCGCGGGATCCTTTGGATCCTTTCCCAACCGTTGTCATATCGGGGATACATGGCGCTAGTCCCTCTACTTTGGAGGCTGGGCGATTCAGAAGGTAAGAGGAGTTTTCTTAGAAATACTCCCGAATGCCGAAACCCCAAGGTAGCTAGAGCCATAGATCTATAGGTCTACGTGGCCGGACCTCAACCGTGAGATCTGAGGAATGTAGAATATTGTCGACCCAAGGTGACGAGGCACAGTGAAGTCATGCTTGGTGACGTGGATCCAATCTTAACGAGCCAGATACAATCTGGTTTTATATGCATCACCTACCACATAGGACCCTTAGATCGTGACATGTATCGCTCCGTGTGAGGGCACGTGTCACCCCTGATCCAACTATGTGTCATCCCCTGGTACGTGCCCACCTGGACAACATGTTTGGCAAAGGGACTAGGACTCCGATAGTCCGCGAGTTCAGACTTCGGCGGAAATAGAGTCAGGTGAGTCAAGAAATCCCGAAGCTTGAGTCCCGAAGTCAATCTCAGTCGTTGGCTGTGACCAGAATATGGATCGTTGATTCGACCCATATTTGTCTGTGAGTTCAGACTTCGGTGGAATGAAGTTAGGTGAGTCAAGAACACCCGAATTCCGAAGCCCCGACGCGCACAAGGAACCTATTGAGCTAGACCCACGTGGAAGTTCCACAGCTCGACCAATGAACACTCGAGGCATTGGAGAGAGGCGTATTCTTCTAGTTTTGAGTTTGGTTCTGAGTATGTTAACCGTGGAGGGAAAGCTCTGGACGAGCAAAATGGGATTTGAGACTTCGTATGGAGGTCTTGAGTTCTTAAGAAGGACGAAATTTCGACGCCCCACTGTGGGTGTGTTACATATGGCCTCCAACAAGGTTTAGATTGACTTTGATACTAATGTTATGATGTTATGAATGTTTGTATAAACTAAGTAAATATTCAATAAAAATAGGATAATCAATTAAAATCCATATAAATTAAAATAATATATATGATTGATAATGAGATGATAAAATGACATGTGATGTTATAGTCACATATTTTGAAAACACATGATTCATGGCATTTTGTATAATGACCATTATTATTTTTTATTATGTGATATATTATTACTATATGTATGTACTTTTATGTACATATAACCACATTTGTTTTCTCCAAAAAAAAGTACTTTTATTCAAGATAAATAAAAATACAATACTCAGGTATTTTAGGTGTTCTAGGCACAGTTGAAAAAAGATCATCTAGAAATAGATCTCTAAAAAATCTTTCACTATAGTAGTACATCCAAAAAGATCCACAACCTTCATAATATCAAGTATACCTTCTATCAAAATAATTGAAAACAAACAATAAACTTAGCAATCCCCTATATTGTCATATTACAAGTTCAAAGGGAGTTTAGAAGTCATTAAATGCAGACTATTGTAAAACCACTGTATGGCCATCTTGTACTTCTTCCAAGAAACCATAAATCTCTTGTAGTTGAAGTCCTTCCTTTGAGAGCTGATCTGCAATTTTGTTGTACTCTATAAATATGAGTATAGCTTACCAAAAGAAACTACTTAGATATTGTCTTTAATTGTTGTTCTAGTGGAAGGAGAGAATTATTTTGTACTTAGAGGCTTGCTTTCATCCAATTTATGACCATTGATGAATCACCCATGACTTGAAGGTTATCAATTCCTTTGTCTAAAGCAACTTTTAGTAAGTAGGACAAGGCCTTGAATTCCCCTTGTTATTTGTTCCTCTTTTTATACTACCTTTGACCTAAAAACTATATGTCCCTAAAACATATAGAATGAATCCAATCCCATTGATTGAATTTGGGCCTTGAAAATCCCCATCAAAATATTGTCAAGCTAAATACTTGTCCACCCGTACCTTTGATACAATTCTTTGTGGTTTAACTTTTGGAATAATATTATAATATGCACATAAAGAATTAACCCGAGCACCTGAAAAGTAGGCATCATCTTTTCTCCAAACAAAATAGATTTTCTAGCTATCCATATTCCCCATATAACTAGAGATGGGATTGCCTTGAAACACTTTTGATCCAGGTGGATATCGATGCCCATCCACCTCTTCCATTGAACATAATCCTTATTTGTTTTTTTCCATTGGTAGTTTGTGAGCCTATGGTTTTAGTAAACCATGGTATACACCCATGTTATTTGCAAGGTGGAGAAAAATAAAACAAATAATAACAATAATGTGGCGAAAATATATTTGCACGATTATTAATTGGTTTTTACCATTGGTGGTTTATGAGCATGTGGTTTGTAACACATGGTATTTGTAAGGCGAGATAAAGAAAATAAAATAAATAATAATTATAAAATAGTGAAAATATATGGCTCTTAAGTGAAAAGGCACTGGTAAGTGATATATATATATATATATATATATATATTTAATATGAGTGTCCACTTTAGGCTTGCAAACCTTTTGACACTTCGCCTCTGACGATTAGGGTTTTGGACCTTAAGAGTTCTTTCTTATGTTTAAAGGCCACCCTTTTGGCCCCGTGTAATATTTTCTTGGCGAATGAGCGTAGTCAACATCTCTCCCTTTCAGAGATAAGCTACCACCATTCTAAGCTAGTGTTTGTTCTACAATATTTTGTTATTTAATAAAGAGTTGTGTTCTTACTATATTATTGTGCTCTTTGTTATATTTTTCTGTATACGTGCCACATTTCCTTGCATGCCTTTCATTTTGTTCATTACATAGTCCATATCAACTTTAGATCTTGTTGAGTAAACTAAACATTAAGACATGTATCTATGGATTCACATTTCCAAAGGTTTTAGATACCCAAAAGCTCCCCAACCTCAACCTTGACTTTTTAAGAAAAATTACAATACAAGAACAAAAGTGAAGCGTTTTCCTCACTACACCTGCAAAATAAACAAATATTTGAACTGCTCTCTTTCCATATAACCACATATCTCCAAATGTGTACTACCATACGATATAATATGTATTTGATAGGACCTTTATGCAAAAATAAGCTTATACACATGATTATTTAAATATAACTCATATTCAAAATACGATAGTACAAATTGTGGTGTTACAGTAGAGACTTCCACACTAAAATAATTAAGGCCATACTAATGAGGTCATGAGAGTAGGATGCAAATATAATTAAAGCGGTGAGAGAGATCACTTTATGGAATCAATTTTTGAAAGACAATTTTGGTTATGAGAAGGGAATGGATTCTTTACTAGTGTAACATGGGGAAGGAGATTTTAAAAAGGATGAATCCATAACAAGGAAGTTTATGATGATTATTCCATAAACTTTTTTGAATATTTTTATATGAACTTTAAAAAAAAATTTATTTCATAAAAAATTTGTTGTAAGATAAGTTGAATTTTCTCTTGATTCATGGATAAAACAAGATTCATATGAAAATTCTAGTCATAATGTGTTTTAGAAAAACTTCAATTAAGATCTCGAGAAGAGCTAAAATGAGACAAAATAAGGAGTTTAAAAGGTTGGATAATGGTTCTCCATGTTCAACAAATATAAGTAAATACAACTAAGAAAATTAACATGAAAAGATGAATACGATACCATCATGTTATTCCTTAAATGAAATGAAAAACTAGGTGATAAAGGAGTAAAATGAAGGATTCAAGTAGCCATGTGATTTAAAAAAAGATAAACATGTTTGAATTATTTTAGGCTTGGAAGTGCAATCATAATAAAGGTGTGAACTTTAATTATGGTTAAAAAAATTCATAATAAAAGTGTGAACTCTAATTATGGTTAAAAAAATTCACAAAGTATAAAAGTTTTTAATTTTTTAAATTGTTATTTAAAATTAAATTCATAGGATAAAAAAATAAATGTTTAAATTAAAATGAAAATATACACTATAATGTAAAATGGAAAAAAAATTCATTGAAAAAAATCAACTATATTATAATAAAGAAAAACAATCACCAATAAAAATCCAATTAAAAAATTATAAGTTTAAGTGTGATTCATATTTTTCAAAAAAAAAAAAACATTGTACCAACCATTTTAATGGATTAAAACCTCATAAAATTTCCAAAATTTGTGAAGTATTTATAGTCCTTCACATTGAAAGAGTCCACCACCAGTTCAAATCCAGAAGGGGTAGGGTATGTATACCTCTATAGACTTTACTAATCAAAATAGATTATTATTATTATTATTATTATGAGAAGCCAGGTGAACATTAGTCTTTTTTCTATTTCATGGTAGTTTTATTTAACTCAACTTCTTCTTCTTATTATAATTATAATAGTTTCTATTTAATTCAATTTTTAATTGGAGTAATTTAAATAAATTTATTCTCTTTTTCATGAAAATTTTATTTTAATTTTGATAGGAATTTTGTCACAAATCATAATTTTATAATGGATAAGATATTTGTTCAAAGAGTTTTGGCCCATTTTAAAATGATCCAAATCAATTTTGAAAAAAAATGAATGGACAAGATGAAACTTTGTCTTATCTAAAATATATAAACTTGCAAGAAAAATTGAATTTGTCCACTTTATTGGCTAATCATTGTGTTGAGATTTAAAATGATATTACAATAGATAAGTATGCATATTTTTTATTGGCTGATCATATTTTTTTTTAGGAAAACCCAATGAGATAAAAGACTTGAACTTAGATCAAATTAGCACAAAAGACCTCAAAACAAATTCAATTTTGAAACAATATATTTGAACCAATTGAACTAACCCATTAGAATAGATAAGTACATATGAACTAACCCAATTGAACTAATTCGCTCTCTTCCCAAAAATAACTTCATAGGATTCCCTCTCTTCCCAAAAATATCCAAATAGAAAATGACTCAATGACATCCACAATAATCACCCATAACCTTGAACAGCTCGATCAAATTTGATCATGTGACCTAAGTTTTTCCATTAATAATATGCCTTACACCTATAACTATGTGACCTAAGTTTTCCCATTAACAATATGCCTTTAAGCCTATAACCATTGGCATTGAACATATATGTTTTTAAACATAATATATATGTGTAACAGCAACTCACAATTGACTCTTTCCATCGAGAAAATACGGAAGTCACAATTGACTCTTTCCACGATAATGTCTAGATAAGGACAGGGAACATGGAAATTTTACGAGGAATCGGGATACTGAGCCAGCCTGATTAAGAAAATTATATCCTCTTGTTTTTGCACTGCATACCCAGGAATTTCGACCTGGCCATTGGAGAATACAAAGCGGGATTCCATAACAAACAAATCTAGATCAAATTAGAAGAGAAATGCTTATTCAAGAGTTCAGACTCCTCCAACTTCTAATTCGCAGTATGCCATAGGCAGCTGTCACAAACGCAGAAGAAAGGAGGGTTAGGCTCTAATACACAGAGAACACAGGAGAAGAAATATAAATACAGAGGAAAAAAATGTCAAAACCAGGTAAGCCATGGGAAAGGATAACCCCAATAGATTTATGGGGGGAACTTGGAAGTCCGATGAATTTATGAGCAGAATTTGAATGATGGTGGATGCCCATCAGGTCAGAGCTGCAGGGCTAACCTACTAATCAGAAACCCATTTCACCACAACAAGTGATTCTGCCCTACAAAATTCGGTCCGTCTTCCAGGTCAGATCATCGCATACAATTCTGTTGGTTTATTTTATGTCTGGCACTTAATGCATGTGTTAGTTCAATAGCTTGCAAAAATTCTATTCGAATTCGACAAATCATAATTGCCCGAAATTTGCAGCCATTATTCAAAAGTTATCTGCAAGGCCGAATTTGTGTGCCTGTGGATTAGGGAAGAGCTTGGATCAGTCCATAGCTTGGCTTTTTTAGAAGCCTCTTTGCAATTTATACCCTTATGTCAACCAAGCCTGGTATCTGACCAGATTAATTAGTTTTGATCCTTTCTGATTAACAACTAGCCACTGTAGATTTCTGTCCCTAAACCATGGTTTTATTTATTATTTTAATCAGCAAAGATCAGGGTTTAAATGTAACTCTGTGCTTATTAGGCGTTCACATTGTCACTGTGGCTGGGGAGGTTTGTGCGCGTTACATACAAAGTTTCAATGGTCACTATCTGTTTGCTTGTGGATAATCTCATGGTGGTTCTGGTGACTTGGGGCATTCTCAAAATCACCATTCCCTAATACAGAAAGTGGGGACGAACAATAAAGGGCCATTAATTTGACTCTGGGTGCTTTGAAGTGAAGGCAGTCCCTACCCATAAGGGCATTAGGTGCCAACCATGGCAAGCTGCTTTAGTTTAGCGGCTTCAGGAAATCGATATTATCATGTCTACTTTAGGATTGCTGGAATGAAATCGAAGCTAGTGGAATTGGAGGATGGCACGAGAATGCATTGTTGGGTCCCAAAAAAGACCAGCAACAAACCTGTTTTAATTCTTATTCATGGCTTAGGAGCTAATGCAATGTGGCAATGGAGCTCCCAGATTCGGGCTTTTCGTGGCCACTTTAATCTGTATGTACCAGATCTCGTTTTCTTTGGAAAATCGTTTACAACAAGGCCTGAGAGAACAGAGTTATTTCAAGCTCAATGTGTGATGAAACTGATGGAAAACTTAGGAGTGACTAAGTACCACGTTGTCGGAGTAAGTTATGGTGGTTTTGTAGCTTATCGCTTAGCGCAGCTGTACCCAGATGCAGTTCAGAAATTGGCCCTTGTTGCTGCCGGAGTTTGTTTGGAAGAGAAGGATATGAAGGAAGGGCTTCTCAAGGTATCTGACTTGGCAACCGCTAGAAGCATTTTACTGCCGCAGACTACTGCTAATCTGAAGACACTGTTGAAACTTTCGTTTGTTAGGGCTCCTAAAATGGTCCCTTCTTGTCTACTTCAAGATTTCATAATTGTAAGTTTAGTGATTCTTTCTCTCCTCGAGGCTTAAATATCTAAGGCTTCCTGAAAATGAAAATAGTGTCTATTGTCTTATGATTTATTTTCGATCGTTTTCTAAGATTTTGATATGTTTTGCAAAATGCCTAATTAGTTTTCAATGTCACAGAATATGTTTTCAGATAGAAGAGATGAGAGAGTAGAGTTAGTCAACCATTTAATTGCGGACAGAAAAGCTTCAGATCTTCCTGTTATACATCAGGTAATTGGCAAGATAGAATACGAAGTTACCCCTGTTATTTTTTCCAATGTGGTGTCAGCTAGTTGATAAATTACATATTTCTCCAATGAAAGAAACTTGATCTCAGCACAAAACTCTTCTTGTCGGGGGTGATTATGTGACTTGAAGAAATGCTTTGAATCCATTCAAACATCAGTAATTATCAATAAGTTTTATGCTTACCATCCCTTGTGTTCCCATAGTTCGCTATGCAAGTATTTCAACTTTCAATCATCAGACCGAAGAAAGTTGATTCACTTGTTTTAGAAACAAAAGCAACATTGGCAATGGTGCATGGGGAAGATATTCATTTCACCTTTTATCTTAAACTGTGCATCCTGAAAACCTGATATGTTATTATGAAGAGCTGAATTCTTTCTTTCTTTATATTTCCATTTCACATACAAGAATGTGTTCCTCTGCTTTCCATACAGGAAACACTGATAATTTGGGGGGAGCATGATCAGATCTTTCCACTAGAGTTGGGAAATAGGCTGAAGAGGTTTGCACATTTTGACTGTTGCATGTCTTCATAATGTTAGTTATAACTTATTTGCCTTTGTTTCATCTTACTAACCCTGTTTGAGTCTGGCAGGCATCTGGGCGATGGAGCGGAGCTTGTCTTGTTTAAGGATGCAGGGCATGCTGTGCACCTTGAGAAGTCGACTGAGTTTAACAATCTGTTGAAGAAGTTTCTACTGGGCTCTTAACAAAATTGATATCGATTTATGGATTGCTAAAGATATTCACTTTACCTGCATATATTCACATGCCATTTCAGCGTTGGGATTTGGGATCTTCTGTGCTAATTCATGTAAAAATTCTCATTAGATCTTCATTCTTGGGTATTAAAAGAAAAAAAAATCATATATTGTTGCAATTGTGGTTTTAAAACACTGTTACAGGTTATGTCAAAAGTCAACGGTGAGTCACTCTCCTTATATTGAAAACGAGACATCATAAAACTTTGCAAGAGGTGGTGGTCAAGACTTAACTGACTTGACAAGTGTTCAAACTCGCACAGATGCTGTGTAATCTCGGATCTATTAAGTTCATAGAGATAAAGAAAATTGGAGGTTGACTTAATAAAATAAATTGGATGTTAAAATGGATTTATGTTAGTTTTTTATTTTATCAAGTTTATGTTTATATAATAATAATAATCTAATTTTAATGTTACAGTTAAGTTAGACATTAAATTGGTATATGAGATTCTTTTGTTTGTGTGACAAGGGACTCCCTTCATGTAGTGATTTGATTACTAAAATCTACGGAGGTATACATGCCCAATCCCCTTTGGATTTGAACATGTAACTTCTTAGGAAAAAATACATGTTTTTAACCATTAATCCCACTCAAACTGTAAAGCACCTCTCTTCTTTCAACACAATTATGTCTTGATAAACTGTAGAGACTCAATCAGGGTTCCAATTTTGTACATTTTGTAAATATAAAATATTATATATTTGATATTGTTAGTGTTTATGTCTACCTTGAAACTTGAGGTAGAGTTCATTTGACTATTTAGCACTTACGTGAGCTTATGTCAACGTTGCTAGTTTTATGTTTTTGTCATGAAATGAAGAATACTTGATTTAGCTTGTGAAATTTCAAATTTTATGTATTTTTTTAATATGCTGGGTTTTGTGCTGAGTATTGCCAATTTTAGGTTTGCCAATTGTCCAGTGCAGTGCAATATGTGTCACCATGCTTCAAAATGGGATTTTTGACTGGATTTGAAGTTCTTATATGAAAAAACCATAAGGTCAATTACTGTGACCTGTTACTAAGTTTTAGCTAGGGGTTCAAGGATAATTTCCAGGTTTTTGGACAAAACCAATATGAGTGCTTTTTCAATGACCCTGTAATTTTCTAGATTACTTTTTGGCATTAGAAGCATTAATAGTAGCGGAGTATGTGTTTACAGTTTATTGTTTGTGGAGGGTCTATTAGCAGTATAAGATGTATTTGATCGTGTATAAGAACTCCTTTGGTCGCAAAACTTGCAGAAGTCAGATAGGTTAGCTTTGCAAAACTGATTTATCTTAATCACTAATTGAAGAGCAACAATACTTGCTTTCAAACACTATTTGAATGGAGATGGGTGGTTTTAGACTTTTGTTGATCACGTCTACCATTGGACATACATGCAAGGCATGTAAGGAAAGAAGTCTACATCCTATGCAACTTTTTTATTTGATCATGCTTCTCATTTGATTCACCTTGAGATTGCCAAATAGGATTTAACCTTATTATATGATGTCCTATTAATGGTAATTGCACTGTTTTTAGGGAAATCATTAACCAATCACTTAGATATTGGTGTATACACACTTATGCAAACATGGTATAAGATAAATATTGCAAAATGATATATTTTTGTAATAAATAGGTTTTGATTCTTAGTATATAATTTATCATGTAATAAATAATGTTGCTATATATGAGCATATGGTGTGAGAAAGCCAGAGGACTTATCCCCTATTCATCCACATTCAAATTTTGTTGAGGTATTTTTTATGGGAAAATAGTGAGTCTTCAAGCTCTTTCTAAACACATGCAAGTTGCATGTAAGAGATTTAGCTCTTTCTAAATACATGCAAGGTGCATGTAAGAGTTAGCTCTTTTGAAACACATGCAAGGTGTATGTAAGAGTTTTCTTAGATTTATATGGAGTTAGTGATGTATCATCAATCTAACTCTCGCTTAAGTGCTTGAGGGTGGGGCAAAGTGTTCCAAACAATTTTATCTTTTTTTTTGTCAATTGGAACTAGCTTGGGTGGTTAAGAGAAGAGGTTGTTATCCTCCCCGTTTAGCTAATTCAAATGGTTAAATATGTTGACCTTCATGCAAGATCTCTTAGGATCGTTCCTTGTGCTAGCTACCTTGCTGCATGCCTCACTCGAAGTGCCTAGGGGTTTCCCCATGAGGTTTTTTCTTGGAAAACAAAATAATGTTATTGTTATTGTTTTTAAGCCACGTGAACTAAGTTGGAATATACCATGTTGTAAATTTGTTGTATTCTTAGTGTGGAGCCAAATGCCAAGGCCCAACTAGAGAATAATGAGTCTTACACTTTGTGATGAGTTTTTAAGTTGTTTTTTAGTTTGACATGTTAATACAACATGTAAGTTATTATATTGCAAAATCATACAAACATATAATACAATAAATGTGCACATGGTAAATACTACTAGGAGGAATTTTTGTCCATCGTTGTTAAATTAGTGGAGTACTCCCAATATTCCCTCACTAATATTTAAGTGGGCATATGCTACAAAAAGAATCCATGAGGCATATGCTACAAAAAGAATCCATGATCTAATTTTATTGAATTAGTGGATCACTTTCAACATTCATCTACCTATCTTTAAGTGCGGATGATACATTTTATACTATTGAGACATGATTCCTTCATTTCCTTGGAGTTTCCCCCACTTGAATAGTATTCCATTTGTATTCTATTCATGTATTTTCCTATAAAAAAGGAAGTCTTCCCTCATTTTTAGTGGCTAAGTTACACAATTGTGGTCATGTTTCCTTTATGCTATAGTCATGTTTTCCTCTACTATCCTTATGCTGGAAGTATGCCCATACATATTGTGTTTATAGCGTCCTAGTTTTGTAAAGTACTGAGTGGCCATAGAAGTAACCTATAGTTGAATTGTGTTGAGCTATGAGAAAGTGTTAACTTACCGAACTTGTCAATGGTTTCCTTCCGCTAATAGAACTTCGAGGATTGCAACACTATCCAATGGTTTTTCTAGTGCCTACATTGCCTTGTAACCTTCATACTTGGCCCATTGGGGAAAAAAGGAATTGTAGAAGAAAAAGAAATTGTCCACTTTGAGATAAGAGAGGCTAAGAGGAAGGTGGGCAAGTGGAAGATCCAATGCTGATATAAGTATTGAAGGATTGATAACAGATATATAGTTGTATCCAAGCCTTGTAATAGTGTTGTAGGTTGAGATTGAGGTGGAGCTTTGGTGGTAGTGTTTTGCTCTTGTTGTTTCATAGTTTAGAAGGGGGGTGGTATGTTTAGTGGATACCCATGGTTGGATGGTGAATAGCTCCAATGTAGTTGGTTTTTATATGTAATGTGTTGATTATAGATAAGTACCTTTGTTTTCTTTAGCATTATGTATAAATTGTCTATTGTAAATTTATTTATGGATTATCAAAACTCTGTATTTATATCTAGAAACCCCATGTTCAACACTCTTGGAAACCCCAAATTGAGTTGTAGTCTGAACTTTGGTTGTAGATGAATGCATTGCAATGAATTTCTCAAGTTTTCAACATAGGCATAGGCATTGGTTATATGCAATAGGCATTATTATCTATACTATGTCTTTTTGTTTCAAATGAATTTGTTAAATTCCCTAATTGTAAATAAGGAGAATTATTGTTTCTTTGTGTCTAGGCATTAAATGTTTAATGGAATCAGTAGAAAAGTACAATTTTTTGGGTCTTGTTTGATGTCTCTACTCTCCATAGATCTAAGGATAAAATTTATAGAGAATCAACCAAGAAGTGATTTTAGAAAAAATTACTTCAAATTTGCAACTCAAATTATACCCCAATTATCATAAACAAGGTATATGATATGATGGCATGTATACCTCTTCCATCAAATTAAGGATAAAAAATTGAGTATCCCCATCCCAGTCAAAAGTTAGTTTCATTTAGAGAATTTTGTTTCAAAATTTTGATAATTAAGGATAAAAAATTGAGTATCCCCATCCAGTCAAAAGTTAGTTTCATTTCGAGAATTTTGTTTCAAAATTTTGATAATTTTAATACGATCCAAAATTTTGACCAATTTTAAGACTACCCAAAATTTTGACCAATTTTAAGACGAACCAAAATATTTTAATTTTTTTTTATAACAGAATTTTGCTTTTACCACTTTTAAGAGACCCAAATAATTAATTTTTTGAATATTATAAAACTTTCACTCGCCCAAACGAACGAAACTCACCCAAAAAAACAATGCTATTTAGGTATACCGTCGTCGATGCTGCTTGCAAAACCTGTTGTTTTTGTAATTTTCCCTCTCACGTCACAGGACTTACACAGCACACGGGGGCTCGGGACGTCAGCAGACGAGTGCGCAAAACTGCGGCCGTGGACTTGGGGAGAATATTTCTCCACAGCTCTTTAAGATGGTAGAATCCCTTGCAGAACATGGCTGCTGCAAAATGAACTCAAGCCAAATTCATCACAGAGAATATTAAATCTAATAACTATTGAATCCGTGAATAGATATGGAACAAAAAGCTCACCATTTGGGTCTGTTGGCCAAATAATTATGCAGTGAAGCACAAACAAAACAAAACAAAATAGAGTTAGAAGATCGGCTTTTAGATTCCAGAAACATAGTTTTTATGTGAAATCTGGAACAGTATGCATTATACAAACCATTCATCCAGTTCTTCTGAGGCTGAAAATCCAGTTCTTCTGAGGCTGAAAATGGTAGGCTGTGTGATACATCAATTTTCCTTAGGTCAAGTACATTAATTTTCATTTTGTCCAAGGCTGGGGACTATGGTGCCATGAAATAAGTATCCCAAGTGGAAAGCAGATAAACATAACATATAACGTATGAGTGAACGTATACGGTGAGAGCTAGGATGTTTGCACTTGGACTGGATTTTTAAAAAATGCATGTAAATGCAAATCATCGCCGGCCGCCACTTCAAAGTAGGGAAACCCCAAGATGCCTCTCCCTCGTCACTTTATCCATTCCTTCTGCTTTCCCACTTTTGGTTTGAGTTGAGAGTTTGTACAGTGGTTTTATTCACATACTTTATATATTAGAATGTTGGATTGAGGTGATAGTTTTTTATGTTTTTTTTGGATTTTTTTCAAGGACATTTTTTCGAAATCTGATTAAAAATTGATTTGAAATTTGATCAGAAATTGTTGTATATGTAGATTTGAGTGGTTAATTTTGTGTAATTAGATTGTTCAAAAGTTTTTCAATATTCTGAATCCATTTTTACATTAAAAATGCAATTTAAACAACAAAACATTATAATTTCTTACCGATTTATGTCCCAGATTCCAGAGATAAAAACAAAACGACTATTCTAAATGTTATTATATATTATGGAGCATTGTTGGCTTGTTTTGTTGCTAAAAGTTTAAAGATATTCTGTGTTTTTCTTTGAGACCTAAATAATTTATAGGACCTGGGATGTAATAAAAGAATAGATTACCTTCCACAGAACTTTTTATTATGAAGACGAACCCAATTCTATCACTTCTTTGGATCATATATACGATGGATTATTCGTATTAATGCTGGATCATATATACGATGGATTATTCGTATTAATGCTGGAATAATCTTTTTCTAGATGTGTCCCTCCCAAAGTTTAAATATTTTTGTTTTGATTCAGTATGACATAAGTGGTTATGGTTATTATATATTTGGTTAAAAATTTTCATTTTAAATTGGGTATAAAAAAATAAAAATATAACATATATGATGGATTATTCCTCTCAATGCTGAAATAATGTTTTCTTAGATGCGTTCCTCTTATGAATTTCAAATATTTCTGTTTTAATTCAGTATGATATTAATATTGTCAGCAATTTTACAATTTGGTTAAAATTTAGTTTTATTTTAAATTGATTATAAAAAATAAAAATATTATATTTTTGTTTAATTCATACAGAAGTATATAATAGTTGAGGAAAACAAGAATGAATACAAAATTATCAAAGACTAAAGACTAGTGTTTAATCAGCAAAGACAACATGGAAACAAGTTTTTTTTACCTTATTACCAAGATAATTGAGATATCTAAACAATATTCAGTATTGTATTAAGTTATTTTTTATTGTTTTTAAATATATTAGTTTTTATTGTCATTTAATTTTGTATATGTTTATAAATTTTTTTGTCAATTGGGTTTAGTTTGGATGGTTGGGCTGAATGATGTTATTGTGTTATCCTCCCCACCCAAGTTCAATTCCCATAAGTAACATGTTGAGCTCACAATTTAATATGCTCTATCTAGACTTGATGAGGGTGAGAATATTTATTATTGTATGGTAGTTGGTTACAAGTGAGATAGTAGCAAGTTGTTAGTGAGAGTTGAATGGACTCTTTTCTTATGCAAATTTGAATGTCTTAACGGATAGTGTTAATTGAATGGATTGGTTAGAGTCACATTGTATAATGGTTGATTGTTATAATAAAACTTTTGAATGTATTAATGATAAAGAAAACTCTAGGATAATAAATAGTATACCAAGGTTAATCTCCATAAGACAAATTTCAACATTACAGTTGAAGAAATGTCTTAGAAGCAAATGCCAATTGTATATAGCTCATGTGTTAGAGCTGCCAAAGGAGAAGGATCCTAAGGTAGATTATTTTCCAATCTTGAGCGAATTTAAAGATGTATGGGGCTTTCTCTAAGGGGAGTCATTGATTTCTCAATTGAACTTACACTAGAGCTAAACCCATGTCTAAAATTCCCTATTGAATGAGCCCTGAGTTACAAGATTGAAAACTGCAATTGCAAGAATTGTTAATCGAGGGGTATATTCGTCCAACTCTCATCCTATTGGGATTAGAACCACTATTCTTCTTCTTCTTCAAGTTCATGTTGAGATGGTTTGGAGTCCTCCCCTAAATTGGAGGGGTCTATAGAGGGGTTGTTAGAGGGACTGTTTGATGCCATTGTTGTTATACATAAATAATAGTTATAAAAATGATAATAGAACCTAAAATAAATCAATAAAATAAAAAATGGAAAATAAACAAAACATTTAAAGAAAATAAAACCTTGTAGCAAATGGAAGTAGACCTTGCAACAAATTGGAGTGAACTCAATCACTGCACTGAACTTGATGGTGGTTGGTTTCAATACGAAAAAAATTGGGAATGTTCTAAGTTATTACAAAGGGAAATAAACAACAACACTAAGGAGCCAAGTACTGAAAGACAAAAAACACCAATGCATAGAGGAGGTAACCAATAAGCTCTATGAATTGGTGTACAAAATGAGTTAGATGTTTAGGTATGAATAGACTCAACCTTGAAATTTTACATGAAGATATTTGATCCAGGTGGACATCGGTGGCCACCCACCTATTCCATTGGCTCAAAACATAGTTTCCATCATGGCATTTTCTATGTTTTTTTCAAGTCCTAAACTTCCAAGGCCGTTTTGAGGCCCTAAAAGACGCTTTTTTGGCATGGAAGAACCCAATAGATAGTCTAAGGCATGTACTGGGCCATTTGGAATGTGTATTCCTCGGCTAGACATTTTCGACGGGCTATCGAGCACCTCAAACATAGATCATATGAAAAAGTAATGCCCCCGATAAGTTGACATATGAACTAACCACATTAGGGCCCACAAACCGTTTGGCGTTTCATGTTCTGGGGTTAGGGTTTTGGATGTTTAGGATTTTCTCATTGATGCTTTATGTTAAAAGGCCTTTTCAGCCTCATTGTAATCATTTTTTGCGAATATGCACAACCGTCACATCTCTTCTCAGAGATAAGCTACCACGATTCTAGCAAGTTCATTTCACTTTGCATTTTTACAATTTCTACATATTTCATTCATTACTAGAAATTGAGTATTACTGTATCTTTGTGTTTCTGTCATATTTCTATGTTTTATTTTGTCCCCTCATAAATTCAGATCATTGGTATCAGAGCAGGTTACCACTCCATGGGAACTAGGGTTTGAAGCATATTTTTGGTTCAAATATTTTCTACAATATCCAACCTCCTTTTGGCATTCTCAAATTCCATTTGTTGTGCCATACACTGTAAGTATCATAGTTGGTCCACAAGCATTGCAAGGTTTTTCTTCCCTCATAATTTCCTTCACCATTGCAGGAGCATCCTTACATGGATTTAGTACATCCATTGGTATGCAAAATTTTCATAAATTTTTCATCGTTTCCATGCTTCTCATGGAGGTTCCATGCCCTTTAGAACAACCTGTTCTTATCTACAAACCTTTAACATCCTTTGTAGCTCTCTACACTTGGTTCTCTCATATTCAACATTATTTTAGATTCATGCAACCATTTTACAGCTTAAAAAATCTACATGCAACATCTTGAAGCTTGGGAGACCTCATTCTATCCCTTTCTCATCTTACCCACAACTATATGGCTGCTATAGGAGCACAATAATGGACAAAATACAAGGAAACTATCTCCTACAAAATTTATGTAGGTGCCACAACCCCTATAGAGTGTTTTAGAGGGCATACTATAACTCATTTGAAAGGATTCTTTGTTGGCTCAAATGTTTTCTTTTTACAGAATTTCATTTCATTTCTCGGTTTGTGAGATATGATTGATTGAAGTACCAAAGGTTTGTAAAATAGTGTGGCCGCACATCCGTTTAATTTCAAAAATATTTTTCTCACTCCATAGGCTACAACAGAGAAAGTATCTTATATCAATGGAAATATCTCTTCGATACCTCAAATTGGTCTTCAATAAAATTTTTATTTCAACATCTATGTCAAAAGATATGAACATAATTGCAACTAGAGGTCAGCCGTGAGAAAAATAGTTTTTTTTCATTTTTGGATTTATTAAATCCTATTGTAATTTTTTCCCCATGTACAATACCCCATAAATTGTAATCATCATTAACAACAATATTTCCATTGCCAAATGGGTTATGGTTCATCCACAAACCCACGATTATGGTTAACATGGGTTAACCACACAAAAGCCTTATCTTCATTGGCACTTGACACATTGTAATCATGATGGTACGATGAACATAATGGGGTCTCTATTTTTTTAGGATGGGAAAAATGATGGGGACCATCATTTTCTAAGGGGGGAGGATTGATATGAATTTTAAGGGGATTTATAGTCTAAGTTCGAATGAATAAGTCAAAAATTCATATTTTTATGTAAAAGGAAACTTGATAGATATGTAATCGATGGAGTCAAACCTAATCAAAATTGACTTCATCAAAAAGACACCTTATAAAAAGCCAATAGGAAGAGAGTGAAGAGAGTGAAGGTCTAGAAGGAGAGGTCCCAAAATTGACCTCACTGGATGTAATGGTTCTTCTTAATGGAATCCTTCTTCTCCAACTCTCTCACTTTCTCATATTTTTGTGGTGTATTCAATTCATGGATTTTCATCAATGTTCTTGTGATTAATTTCATGGCATATTTGCATGTTTTCTTTCCTCTCTCGGCATTCAAGCCTTCCAAATATTATCCCTCAAGATCTACATCAATATTTGACCATATTTTCTCAAGCAAATAATGCTAAATTTACCTATACCATGATGGCATCCACTAAAAATGAATCCTTCGAAGTTGATATTGTCAATAAATTTTACTAATTGGGAAGATAAATGAATACTTTAAATATAAAAAATAATAATTTGCATACATTCTATTGTTTCAAATTGTTTCTTTTTATAAATATTCAACAGGAATACATATCGTGTATTATTCTATATTATGATTGGACTTCAAAAAGTTCCATGTCATAATTACATAGAATATCCATAGATGTCTATTTCATAGGCCAAATCTTTATCGACACCCTTATTTGTAAATGTGCTTGCATGTGAGGGAGATATGGATTACAATGGTTGATGTGAGAGGCCAATCAAGTGATACTAATATGGAATGAAAATTTTTAATGATGGCAAGGAGGAAAAAGCATTTACATGAGTGTTGGCCAACTAAATTATCCCTTGAATTTCTTGTTAAAATGATTTAAAATTAAAAATTCTTGGAAACACAATTGATGATAGATATTTCATTGAAATTGAATAAATCAAATGCTAGGTAATGCAATTCGATAAATTGAATGTGTAGGAATTAAATTGATGAGATATACTTCAACTCCTATCCATGTTTGATTTGATAAATGTAATATTAATTTCCTTTCGACATTTCACACATAGAAGAATGTTCCAATACAACCTCGTAGTTAATGATATACTATTTATCAATAAAAAATTATTTACTTATATACAATATTTAAAAAGTACATTCAATGAAATTTAAAGGTGAGTGCAAGCTAATCATGGTCTCTCGTGATACGTTAGTGACAATGCTAACATATACAAACAATAATTTGTTAACTTGGAGGGATTATTCAAGGTACTTTTACAATGAATTTGAATATGGTGTAAAAAAACAAAATGCATGAAATTGAATTAGCTTTCTGAATATAGAATTTTTATTTATAGAAATTTTGAATAATCATGTGAAATTTGATTTTTTCTAACAATGGTATGTTATTTTCTGAGCAAAATATAACGTATATATCTCCGTAAGTGTAGGTGATGAGTACC
Source organism: Picea engelmannii (assembly GCA_009831015.1). Taxonomy (NCBI): domain Eukaryota; kingdom Viridiplantae; phylum Streptophyta; class Pinopsida; order Pinales; family Pinaceae; genus Picea; species Picea engelmannii. Next base: position 241,772 of record ML778363.1, read on the forward strand.
TTAACGATGTATTTTCCTTAAAAAAAGTCTATAATTGTAGAGGTGTATTTTTTCAAAATTTATAATATTAATTTTATATTATTTTTAAATTATGAAATTCAATATATCCTTGAAATTACAATGCCTTATGTTAGTGCAAGTTACGAGGGTCTTACCATTATCAAACATTTTTTTGAGATTGTAGATATCAATCTCTTCTAGTGCGTCGTATAACTTATTTTAAAAATGGTTAAGTTGAAAAAACGTTATAGCATAAATAAAAGAGGTATGCATTTTAGGATTTTGATATATGTCAAGAAACAAAATATTAAAATAATAAAAAATATTAATTTTAAAAAATTATATATTTGGAATCTGCATAACTAACTCTATCTGTGTTTGTAGTTTCATCAAAAATGGATTTGTGTAGCCTATGGAAACATAACGTCAAAAACATAGATATAAAGAGGTATTCATAAAAAATGAGGTTTTTTTGTATTTTCAAACCAAACTACTAGGTTCGTCATCCAAAAACTAAATCCAAGGAAACCAACTCAACATACACGTACACTATTTTTTTTATTCCTACCCCCTCAAAAATGAATTAGAACTAATGCGCACGTGCTTTAGGAATGCACACACACTCTAGGAATGCACATGTGCTCTAACAACGTGCCTGTATTCTAGGAATGTGCACATGCTCTTAGGCCTTTATTCGTATTTGTTTCCTTGTCTCATTTTCTCTCCCCCACCCCCCCACCCCCCCTCTCCTCAACTCCCCCTCTCTCTCTCCTACCCATCTACCCTTCACCTTATCTCACATCCTCCCCCTTTGTCCCTCTCACCCCATCCCCTCACGCCCACCTCTATTCCATCTAAATACAACTAGTTCACATGGTTCAATCAATTATTAGTATAGTTTCCCACCTGATCTATAAAAACAATGGTATCCACCATTGTATTCATATTTATTTTAACTCTCTTGCACCAAAACCTCATACCCACCTCCCCTTGTCTAACCTATCTCCCCATATTCTTACCTCTCCCCCTTTTCCACCCATATCCATTCACCTTCCCTCTCCACTCACCTCCTCTCCCAATTCCTTTATCCCCTACACCCCCTCCCTCTACCCCTCTCTCCCTCACTCCCTCTATACCTCCCTCCCCCCCTCTCTCTTTCCTACACCTAACCCTATCTCACCCTCACTCTGTATCCCCGTCCCTCTTTCGCTCATTGTATCCCCCTCTCTCTCTCTCCCCCACCTCCCCCCCCTTTCTCTCTCTTACTAATTTTTTGACATATATTGTCTTGCAGGATTTCTAGTAGTAATTATTTAAAAAAAATTCTCCAAGATATAAAAATATGAAAAAGGAAGTGTCCCATGAATTGAAATAGTGAGAAGATATTGATGTATTGAAAGAAAGAAACATCATGATATTTTGGAGGAGAGAATGTAGTGAAATCAAGGGTCAAATTTAATTATGATTACTATGATATTTTATTCTCATAGTTGACAAAATTGTGCGAAAATTCACTATGAAAGCACAGAGTGGAGAACATTACCCTCCCCACTCTCTTCCCTCTCCACTCTCTCTCCCCCACATGTGCCCCTCTCTCCCACCATTCCCTATCCCCTATTTCTCTCTCCCTCTCTATCTTCCTCCCTCTTTCTCTTTGCCCCTCTTTCTACCCCCCCCTCTATCTCTATCTACCCCCTCCCTCCCTCTCTCTCTCCATCCCACTCTCAACCTCTCTTCTACTCTTTCTATCTCTCTCCCTCCCTTCCCTTGTCTCCCTCTCCCCTCTCTCTCTCTTGAATCTACCCCTCACTTTGTATCCCGCTCCCTCTTTCATTCACTATATCCCTCTCCCTCTCTCCTCCCCTACTCCCCCATCCTTTCTCTCTTTACCTCTCTCTACCCCCCTTACCTCTCTCCCTCCCCTTCCTCTCACTCTCTCTCTCTCTCTCTCTCCCCCTCTTCCTCTCATTCTATCTCTCTACCCCCTCTCACTCTACCTCTCTCTACC
>ML778363.1:250742-261225 GCA_009831015.1 Picea engelmannii
CACCTCAATCAGCCAAACGGTGAAGAAGTTAGGCCTCCTCCATTTTTCTCCTTCAAGCTTTGCTGGAACTGGTTCGCCAAAACGCACCTCTGTGTGCATGAACCTGGAACACGCTCCCAATGCGCGTTATAACCTGGCACCGAACGGTTCCCGAATAACTGTGCAAACTGTAGGATGGTTAGGGCACCTTTAGCCCCCAACCGCCTAGCACTCAGGCATATGCACCATGTGACCTCACGCGTTTGATAAAAAGTGGTTAAAATAGTTGTAACGGGCATAACCTCCCGTGTGTCCGAAATAGGGTCATATGAAAATACAACGAAACCGTGGGATATGCCACGTCCCACACATAATACAACGGTCATATAACACTTACAATGAAACCATGGGTCTAACCCACAACTCCGCGCGCTCCATTTTAAAAAGGTTCATATGGAACCACACACCCGCGTGCTACACACTTGGAACCCCGCGCGAATTTTAAACATTGGTCACATGTAATTGCATAGGACCGGGGTTATATAATTTAACAATCCCTCGCACGCACAAACACTTGGATCGTGGTCATATGTCAACGCTGGTGTGACCGGGGCTGGGCTTAACCCCAGCCCTAACCCCCGCTGTATAACATACAATGCAAACTCAAAGGTAATATTTCTCGTATTGAAAACAAGAAACAATACGCGGTATGTTGGCTAGTGGAAATTTGTTAAGTCGTTGCCAAGTGAGAGGTCCGGGGGTTGAACCCCGCGGCCTTCAAAAAGTTTTAATAAACAAACCAAATAGTCAAACCCAGGGTGCCACGTGGCAGCCCTGGATTGGGCCACGTGGCACCCAACTATTCGACAATGAACTGCCACGTGTCAACAAATAACTCGTCCAGTTGTCAACCAATCACAACTCGCCACATCATCGAACTGCCACATCATCATAATGGTACATCCCTACCACGTGGCCGTACGAACTGTACAGACTGCCCAGTCAACACTTTTTTTACCTGTTTGACTTTCCGAACAGATCGCTATATATTTCACTCCTGACGTCCATTTGAGACGAAACGAATTGCATTGGATTCGTGACGACGAGGGCTACGCTCACGTACGATTTGAGGCAATTCCGAGAATGTTGATGTTTGGGCTAAAATTTGACCCCTGGTCCAGATTTTGATCACACCATATGCAATGTGGAAGTCTTTGATGGATCTATTCCAAAACAAAAATGACCATAGGAAATTGGTGCTCAAAGATAAACTCAGGAAAATCAAGATGGAGAAGGGTGACTCCATTCCAAAATATCTCACGAAGTTTGTCCAATGTCGGGATGAGCTGAGGAGTGTGGGAATAACAGTAGATGATGATTATTTGGTGATCTTTTCTCTCCTAGGACTTCCCAAGAATTGGCACAGTTATCAAGACTTTGTCAATGGAAGGGACAAATTTTCAGATTGGGAATGACTATGGTCGGATCTAGCACAGGAGGAGTTTAGGCGAAACACCAGAGATGACTCTTCATCAAAACATGATGATGAAGATGATTGTGCTTTGGCTTCCAAGGCAAGGAAATGGAAGGGGAATAAATTCCATTCAAAATCTGAGTCTAAAGGAAAGAATATGGATTTGTCCAAAGTGAAGTGTTTTTACTGTCATGAACATGGGCATCTTGCTACTAACTATCCACAGAAGAAGAAGAACAAGAAGGCTGCTGGAGCTACAGTTGGTGAGGCCCTTGCCTCACAATTTGAACTTGACTTCTCCTTGATCGCATGCATGGCATCAAGTGCATTGGGATCGGTGTGGTATTTGGATAATGGCGCTTCCTTCCACATGATGGGAGATAAGGAGATTTTCAGTGACTTGGAGGAGAAAGATCTCAAAATGCATATAGAGATGGGAGGTGATGGAAGATATAGTGCAACTGGAATTGGTACCATTACCTTTCAGAGGGAGTTAGGTAAACCATTTCAATTGAAATATGTTATGCATGTTCCATGTCTGAAGAAAAACTTGGTCTCAGTTGCAATGTTGGAGGACAGAGGCTATGACGTTGTTTTCAGCGATGGAAAATCTTTCCTGTGACATAAAACAACGGGTCAAGTCAAGAAGATAGGGATTCGAGTTAATAATCTCTACAAGCTGGAGGTAGATGGATGCACTGCCATGATGGGAAAGGCAGAAAAAGTGGTGAGCCAGAATGAGGGAAAATTATGGCACAGGCGATTGGGCCATCTTCATCATGCAGCCTTGAAAATCATGCAACAAATATCTATTGGTCTTCCAATGGGAACACTTTCTCAGTTAGATCAGTGCAAGGGTTGCACCATGGGGAAGTATGTAAAGTCCACCTTTTATGAAAAGGAGAACCGTGCTTTGGTGATCCTAGAGAGAGTTCACACAAACGTGTGTGGACCATTCTTGATTTCTTCAACAACAAAACATAATTATTATGTTATTTTTGTTGATGACTTTTCTCGTAAATGTTGGATTTTCTTCATGCAAAAGAAGGATCAAACATTCTCAAAGTTTTGTGTGTTTAAAGCATTGGTGGAGAAAGAGTCGGGGAAGCAAGTGAAGGCTCCGAGGAGCGATAATGGTGGAGAATACATCTCTCACAAATTCAAATACTTCTGTAGCAAAGAAGGAATTTGAAGAGAACTCATAGCACCTCATAACCCACAACAAAATGGGGTTGCGGAGAGGAAGAAAAGAACTATAGTGAGTGCAGCATGAGCAATGTTGCATGATCAAGGCCTACCAATGCATTTGTGGTTGGAAGCATGCAACACTGCGGTTTATGTGCAAAACTGTTGTCCTCATAGAGTACTTGGCATTAGTACACCTGAAGAATCTTTCACTGGTAAGATGCCGAATGTTTCTGACTTTAAGATTTTTGGCTCATCTATTTATGTGCATGTGACCAAGAACGCTAGGAAGAAGCTGGAACCGACTGCTGAAGTTGGGATATTTGTGGGGTACACAGAAACACCCCATAATTATCGTGTGTATTTGCCTAACAATATAATGACTGTTATGCGATGAGATATAAAATTCGATGAGGGGAAATCCATGCAGTTGTCGCTTGAGAGGGAGATAGACTTTCATGCAGAGGAGAAACTGTTGGTTCCCAAATATGAGTCTCAAGATGTGGATCAGCCACATAAGGAGGTTCATGGAGTGGAGGAAGCCATTCATGCAGATCCATCCATCAGAAATGGAAGAAATCGCACCACAGAAGCTGATAGATTGAGACTAGATGTTGCACAGAATGTAGGAGCCCCTACTTCATAGTGCAGATAGAGACAATCTCCTGATCGATTTACTAGATACATGGCTATCATGAGAAAATGTATTGTGACTGAAACATCTTCCCTTCAGGAAGTAGTGTAGGATCCTACTTGGGTTGATGCAATGGTGGAGGGTAAGATTTTAATCATTGTTCTTTATGTTGATGATTTAATACTAAATGGTGATGAGCAGTTGATACACTCATGCAAGGAGGACCTTGCAAAGGAGTTCGAGATGAAGGATTTGGGCCTCCTTCACTATTTCCTTGGATTGGAAATATGGCAGCGAGATGGTGAACTTTTTGTGTCTCAAAGAAAGTATGCAAGGGAGATACTGGGTAAGTTTCACATGGAGGGATGCAAACCCATGGATACTCCTCTTCCAGGAAACTGGAGCAAAGGGGATGCTACTTTTGGAGAGGTAGTGGATGCTACTGTCTATCAAAAATTAGTGGGTTCGCTAATGTATCTAGTGAACATGAGACCAAACATTTTCTATGCGGTTAACCAACTAAGTCAAGCGATGGTTAAGCCTACCAAGCTCTTTTGGAAGGAGGGTAAGCATGTCCTGAGATACCTGAGGGGAACATATGAGTATGGATTATGGTATAGATAGATGAATGAGGTGAAGTTGCATGGCTTCACAGATGCATATTGGGCGGGAAGCCCAACGAACAAAAAGAGCACATCAGGGGGGATCTTTAGTATCAGATCTACAACTGTTTCTTGGTACAGCAGGAAGAAGAGATCCATGGCACTTAGTTCAGTGAAAGAAGAATACATGGAAGCAAGTTAAGCTGCATATGAGGCTATCTGGATGAGAAATATCTTGGTTAGTTTGTTTGGTTCTCATTTAGATCCGACAATGATTCATTGTGATAATCAAAGTTGCATTAAACTCTCAATTAATCCTGTGTTTCATGATAGATATAAGCATATAGATATCCGGTATCATCATGTCATATATTGTGTGCAGCGGAAGATCATGTTTCTTCAGTACATTCCTATGGAAGATCAGGATGCAGACATTCTGACGAAGGCACTCACCAGGAGAAAATTTGAATACCATAGAGACAGGATCGGGGTGAAGGATAATCCCTTTCTTGTTGAGAGGGAGTGTTGAGATTCAACAAGAAGATCCCAGTGAAAATTATGCACCTACACTAGGATGGAGCCTCAAGCTATTTTTAGGTGGAAGTCTATTTTTAGATGATGAGGAAATTCTATTTATATATTATGTCTATTTATAGATGGTGAGAGAATTCTATTTATAGATGTATGTTGACTATTATTATCCCTTAATAATAGTTGGACAATAAATATTAATCTATTTTCAATGAGCACTTGGAAATAGTTAACTGAAGTGGAAAATCAATTAGTTATAGGAAATTCAAGTTCAAAGGTTGATTGGTGGGACATGCAAGTCAAATTAGTTGCAACTGAGTGATTCGAAGTTGTAATAGAGTTATATGTGTAGTTATGTGAGTTGTAAATTAGTTTAACCCAGTTAAGTGAGTTAAGCTTAGTTGTACTAGTTGTAACTGAACTTACACTAGTGAGAGATCAGTGAATTAATTATTAATTAATTCACAATCAGTGGTCTCACATGCAACTGAATATTTACCATTGTTAACTACATGCATGTCAGATCCAGTGGAAACCCAATTGAGATGAAGGTGAAAGGGACAATTTGACTATCACTTGTGACTTTAGTGGGTGCACTCATGCAACCACACACACATTGGATGTGCCCATGAGGAATGCGCAACCTAGGCAAGATGAATTCATTCATTGTAGGGTTTTACATTAGCAAGGATTGTGCAGAGGAGGCAAGCTGTCTGGATGCAGTAAATTGGCACATGCATTTGCCAATTTTTGTATGACAGTGTGAGACGATTGTATATTGTACTGAGAGATCTTGGATTAGAGTTTTGTATGAGATTGTTTCATGATCCATGATATATACATAATATATGATAGTGGGGTTTTTATCTTTATGCTTTCCCGGTGAAAACATATGTGTTATGTGTGATTGATCTTTCTTCTTGATATTTCAATTGGCGATCGTGTTTTAAATTCCGCAAGAATTTTGTAGAAGTGATTATGTATTTAATAGTGGCATAAAATTGTTAGATCAGGAGAATCTAGGAAATACATAATTTGTATTAAAATTTCTACATTAATGACCATCCTTTCGAACCTGTATGGTAAGTTATTAGCATTAAAATTATAGTAAATGTGAATTCGGAAGGGCGTGAGGGTGGTGGGGATGGGTGAGGGAAATATGTTATTTGAGATTTTTGTGAACCCAGGAACCCACAAACCTGAGAGCCCGCGATGGTAGGAGGTGAGAAATTGGCTAAGTATGGGATGACACAATAGTCAGATGGACTCATGTAGATGGAATGACACTTAGGAAGTTCCGGGAGTCTGGGGATCGAAATGTAGATCGTAGAACTCTTTGGTACAATGTGTCTATCATGGAAAATGGGAACATGAAAGCTCGATCCCATCAACCCGGAACTCACGATCGTAGAATCATCTAAGTATGGGACATCACGATGGCCGATCGAACTCGTGATGTGAAGTTGTAGACGAAGGTGAGAAATTGTAAGTCCGCCAACTCGAGAACTCGCAGTCTAAAAATGTGACTAAGTGTTAGGAATAGAAAGGGATAGTAAGAGGGAGAAAAAAGAGGGAAACATAGATAAGTGTAGAAGGGAGGAAAAGAAAGGGAGAATAAAAAAGAAGAGGGATTTTTTCGGAAGTGGGAAATGATCTCAACAACAGGCTCCAACTGTGGGTTGTCAAGAATCCAGAATCTCTCATGACCATGTTCTTCCATCCATTGGGTTATGGAGTCAGATTAAGAATATACAAAATGGAAATAAAATTATGTATAATGAGAATGAAAAACAATTCTATGAGAAGAAACCTTTTAGATGTTTCAATTTGACAGGCAACATTAAAATTTTTCCTTTCATGTCTTGGAGCATATATGAGTTGAATCCCAATATCTTTTCAACGACATAGGGTCCGATCCAGAGTGCTTCAAACTTCATGTGCATGGATGGATTTTCCTTGGTTTTGTTCCAAAGCATTACCAATTCTACCTTCTGAAAGTTCTTCATAGTTTTTCTTTGATCAAAATATTTTTTGATGATCTGCTGCCTCTGAGAAGTCTGATTCAGGGCTTTGCTTCATTCCTCCTCCAACTTCAACAATTGATTGATTCTTTTATGGGTAGGTGTAGTATATTTCGTATCTTCAGTATTAACCACGGAGATCAATGTGTCAAGCTCGAGGTTAATTGGCATTTTTGCCTCTTTCCCATAAACCAATAGATACAGAGTCCGGTACTGTCCTTCGGGGTTGTCCTGCTTTCCCAGAATGATTCTATCAGCTTTAGATGCCAATTACTCTGGTTTCCATCAACCATTTTATTCAATATCTGCACAAATGTTTTGTTCGTGGATTCGGCAAGGCTATTTCCTTGTGGATAATAATTCGAAGACTGACCCATGATGATCCCATATTGTCCGCAAAACTCCATGAATTTTGACCCAATGAAGATCGAACCATTGTCTGTGATAAATTTATTAGGGACACCAAACCTCGATAGAATGTTTTCCTTGAGGAATCCAATCAATTCTTCAACGTCGACCTTCTTCAGTGCCATCGCTTCTAGCCATTTTTTGAAATAATCGATAGTTGTTAGAATGTACATGTTCCCTTTGTTAGATTTTGGATTAATCGGCTCAATGAAATCAAGTCCCCATTGGGAAAATGGTTGTTCCACCACAATCGACTGCAGAGGCATCACAACTTTCTTCATTTTTCCTGAGAATTGCTGGCTTGACAAACATCTCCTTATTGCAGCATACGAGTCCCTGAATATTGACGACTAGTAGAATCCTGCTCTGATTATTTTGTGAGAAGTTGCAGTGGGTGCAAAGTGTCCACCGCATATTCCCCGGTGGAATTATTTGATCAGTCCTGGAGCTTGATTATCATCGATGCATCTGAACAATATACCATCGAAATTTATCTAAAAAGTATATCAACAATCAACACATATTGGTTCTCCTTCATCTTGATTGTCCTTCGCTCCTTCAAACTCATTGTAACAATGAATTTCCCGGATCTTAAATAGAATATGATATCTACGTACCATTCTGAATCAGCTAATGGTTCCCCGACTGAGATTGAAATCATCCCATCGACTGAGTCCCCATTTTCTAGAAGCTTGCATAATCCTTGTCCTTTTATTGCCTCAAATGGTTTGATATCAATATCATACTCTTGAATTTTTTCCAACTAGTTGGCCCATTTCCCTTCTCTCAACTGTTGATTTAGAAGCATCTTGACGGGGGATGAGGGGATGTAGGCAATAATAACATGAGAGTTTAGTATATAAGTCCGAAAGTGTGCCACAAATTTTACAAGATCCAAATCTTGTTTCTCGAGTTCTGAATACCTCAACTCATAGTTGTGTAGATTTTTTCTCATAAAAATTATGGGGAGCTCTTCTCCATTTCTATTTTTCTGAGCGAGGACGGACGCAACAACTTCCTTTGTGGAAAATGAATAGATAATAAAATCCCTTTGAAAATATGGACTAATGAGGACAAGAGTAGTGGTGATGCCCCCCTTGATATCCTTGAATGATTCCTAAGTATATGCTTTCCACTCGAACCTCTGCTCTTTTTTCAACAACAAATTGAATGGTTTTACGATGCTTGCATAATCAGGAACAAATCTTTGAAAAAAATTAATTTTCCCAAAGAATGACTGGACTCCCTTCTTGGATGTTGGGGGATTGAGTTCATTAATCACTTTAACTCTTTTCGGGTCAATTTAAATCCCTTCCTTGCATACAATGTTTCCCAACAACTTTCCTTGAGTCACATCAAACAAGCATTTATTTGTGTTGAGAGAGACGTTGTATAATATACATCTTTCAAAGACTTTTCTTAAATGATGGATGTGATCCTCCCTTTTGCTTGAATTCACTGTCAAGTAATCTTGGTAGTCTTCCATGAACTTTCCTATTAGCTCACTGAATGCATGATCCATGGCCCTTTGGAATGTGGCTCCAACATTCTTCAAAACGAAGGGAATTCTAGCGTATGCATATGTTTCCCATGGTGTGATAAATGTTGTCTTTGATCTATCTTCCTCAGCCACTAAAACTTGATTATATCCAGATAAACCGTCCAACATAGACATGCATGCCAATCACGTAACTTGTTGTAGCAGAAACTCCATGTTGGGCAATTTTTTTTTATCTTTTATGCTCACTTTGTTAAGATCTCTGAAGTCAACGCACATTCATATTTCCCCGGTCTTCTTCCTGACAATCACTGGATTTGAAATCTAGTCTGAATTTATGATGGGATAGATTATCCCTACCTTCTTCAACTTTTCCAACTCAATTTTTACTAAAGGCTTCAGCTTGGGATTCAACATTCTTATTTTTTGTTTCATTGTATTGGCTTCTTCCCTCAAAGGAATGATATGCTGGAATATCGTTTTGTCATAAGCCTATAAGTCATCATAGGTCCAAGCAAACACATCAATATATTCCTTGAATAAGGAGACATATTGATCAACTTCTTCATGGGTGCAATCGACTCCCAAATTGACATATTTCAGGGACTGGTCCATTCCAATATTGACTTTTCTTGTCTCTTGCACCTTTCGAACTGAAACTTCTTCAAGAAAATTCTTGGCATGATTTTCTTTTGTGAAGAAAAGATTCGGATTATATGCAGTATTTGGGGACAACAATCGCTTTATCATCTTCTTCTTCATCATTGTTTAACAAAAAATTCTCCATTTGTTCATCATTTTCAAACACTTGCAAGTACTCAATATTATCGGGCACGGATGGAATAAAGGCCCTTTCCACTTGGAAATATGTTTTTCTCAGGACATCATCTGGATTTGATAATGAAGCCACCAAAGCTAATGAATCAACCTTATGGTTCTTATCCCTTAGAATGAAAGCAATATTGAAAGAGCTGAAATATTCCATCAGTTTATTAACTCTTTTGAAATATAGTTTAAGTATTTCCTCTTTGATTTTGTATTTTTGGGTAGCCTGGTTGATGACCAACTCTGAAACTCCAGTGACAGTGAGATGCTCTATTTTCATTCCTTATGTGAGGATCATCCCCTGAATTAAAGCTTCATATTCTGCCTCGTTATTCATGCATGGAAACTCCGATCTTACATCGTGAGGATGCGTTGTCTTATTTGGGCTTATGAGAATAATTCCAACTTCGTTCCCTTATTTAGAACATGATCCATCGATTGACATTCTCTAGTAGCCTTCAAATACACATTCTAGGGTCTCCAAGTCTTGAACTCGTTCCAGGTTTTCATTCTGCTCCATGTCTAATATAACATAGTTTCCAATCCCGACATCTATGTAGTCTTCCATTAATTCATTATCCTTCTTCCTGAAGGAGAAAGGTTTTCTGGGCTCTCAGGGTACTTTAATAATTGCTCCCTCCTTACCTAGTAGCATCATACATGTTAAGAACCAAATATCAATATAGCATAGAAAAACCTCAGAATAAGTACTCAACACCTTGAAAAAGATAGAAATTCAGATAATAAGCCTCTTCGAGGGGGCAACCTCCTTATGCCCACATAAATGTACAATTCCAAGATGATTCCAAATGAAAAAGACTCCTTGGTATATATAGGAGACTAGGAGGTATAATTACAACTAATGGAATAAAGCCGACATAAATAAAATAACATTACTAATGTAATACGCCCCAATTAAGGGGTAATGAGCCAATATTAGGGCTTAACATGCCCCTCCCCTTGAGACAAGTGTTGTCCACAACGCTTGAGTAACTCTAGATGTTTATATATAAAATACTCATCTTCCCAAGTGGAATATTCAGCCGGTAGTTTCCTCCATTTAATGAGATACTCTGAAATGGATCTATTCCTCAGTTGGCGAACTCTTGTGTCAGTGATGGCTTCATGCTCCAATATGATTTTTCCTTCCTTGTCAAGTTCTGGAAATATAGTTTGAATTGGGATCTTGTTGCCTATAACCTTATTTAAGCATGAAACATGGAAAACTGGGTGTACTCGTGAAGATGCAGACAACTCCAATTTGTATGCCATAGTACCAATCTTTTGCAACACCTTATAAGGGCCATAGTACTTTGGTGATAATTT
>ML778363.1:269589-309610 GCA_009831015.1 Picea engelmannii
GGGGGGGGGGGGACATAGTTAGGAACATGGCTTCGAGGTCGTTAAATGAGTGAATGGATCTACTGGGAAATGTTGTATACCATTCATAATCTCTTTCTGATAAATTTTTCAAAAGAAACCTCACCATGACATCATCATATTCAACTCGGTGAAAGTCACAAATGTCAACAAATAAGTGCAGATGCCTCTTTGCATCAAATTTCCCATCTCCAGAGAATTCCTTTAAGGTGCCCTTAGGGAGAATTGGGAATTCATGTGTTTCACCTATGAGATTAAGAGGGGAATCTCTTATCCTCCTATTTCCAAACCCTGGGATTCCTTGGTTTCTTGTGGCGTCTCTTTCACCTCCTTGTCTCTCGTCATGATGCTCGATTCAGGGATGTTTGTCTCTTGCTGCCATTTTTGAGGAGGTTTCAGAGTTAAACTTTTCACTTCTAAGGACAGAGAGTTGTTTAATTTTACTTCGGGCAATGGGTCCCTTGTATTTGTCCAGCTTCAATCTTGACCTTGTTCTTGTGCTACTCTAGCCAATATTTGATTTCTTCTATATTGTCTCTCTTCTCTCCTTTGTTTTCGGAGGATTTCTCTTTCTTCTTCTTGGACTAAGATCTGCCAGGACCCTTCTAACTCTTCTCGAGTCTAGGCTGTTGATATTACCAGATTATACAAATGGTGAAAAATGCTTTGTTGATTATTCAATCCAATTTCTAAATGGGGATGATTACCATGGGGTAAATTCATATATTATTTAAAAATGTTGAGCCAGTTTCTGAATTTTCAGTTCATGTCCCTAGTATGGCCGCCAAAAATGTTGACGCTTGAATCTGTCAGGACCGAAACGACAACCTCACAAGGAAACAAATCCTTCTGCATTTTTATAGAGGTGGTACTCCTCTGTCCGAGATTTAAAAAACGTGGGACTTTTATAAGAAGTCCGTCAACAGAAAGTAAAATAGATATAACAGAAAACAAAAAATATTTTTATTTTATTTTAAAAAGAGATTTTCTGAGAATGGACCAGGAAACACACACATTCATACATTTAAAGAAAATAAATAGAACTTCCTCACATCCATCATAGTAGGGATAAATATTTCTGATCACATAAAAACTAAAAGAAAATGATCCACATGCATAAGAGAACTTTGACAGAGTAGTACATGGGAAACTCAAATGGAGATAACAATAGTTCAACCTCAAATAATTTATATTCATAAAAAACTGGGTTACAAAGTACAATTGAGATTGTTCCCAAAATAACTCTCAAAATATATAGTTCAATACATATTCTCTGAAATTCAAATGCGTTTCTCATAATGACTGGGATTGGGGATTCCGCGAACCATAAAGAAAATATGTATAGGAATGAAGCTCATAGAAAGATGAAAGTGGACGGTAGAAGGAAACAAGACCCGAAAAGAAGAAAAAGGAAAATATCAGTCTTCGGTTAAACCTTTCTATTTAAAGAGGTGGAGTAACTGGATGAAGAGCTTGATAAAGACAAAAATATGTGATCAATATGAAATTACTATGATGGTATCTCATGGTTTGTCACTTGCTCACTGATGTCCTTTTATGGCTCTCCTCAATGGTTACAGGAACCGTCTCAACCGTCCTTTTCCCTTCATTGGTAAGCTTGTCGACAACCTTTTTGAGCCACTCCTCGATGTAGCTCCTCATTGGCGCCACATTGATTTCATGCCGGATTTTTATATTGAAGAGCTCGCCTTCCAAGTCCCTTAGATCAATATAAATTTTCCTAATTGAATAATCAACTAGCCATTTTTCCACATCATCTTCACCATATTCAAGAATGCCATAGGAAATTTCAAATGATAACCCTTTAAATATCTCAACTTGTTCATCAAATGATTGCTTGGTTAATAACAACGAGTTGAGTATCAATTTGGGGTCTTGGACCTCATTGGTGCTGCCAGCTAGATCTATCTCAATTATCTTCTTGAATAATTCCTCTCTTCTGGTTATGTCATGGCTGCATGCTTGAACAATAGAATTCAAGTTTTTAACCTTTTCCTTCCAACACGAGTTCAATTGTTTTATCCGGTTTGGAGAAGAGATATCCTCCTCTCTTCTTCTCAATTATGTCATATTGGTAACTTTAACACCAAATGGTAAAACCACATCAAGGTAGAAAAATTCCTCGTTTTTCAAATCTTCCTACATATATTCATGAAAAGTGTCTTCTCTCGTTCCAAAAGATACCATGCGCTTTGACATATCCCAAGCCTCTGTTATTAATTCCATTCTTTTCTTGATATTCTTTTTGACATAGCCTTGAGCTGATGTGAAAAGGATTTCAGATCCTTTTAATTTTTCAGTAGGTGTGGTAGGCCCGATCATTGCTAAAGGACTAGCAAGTACTGGAAGGGGCATTCAAGCTTCTTCCAATTCTTTGATTTGCTCCTTTAACCTGACATTCTCCACTTCAAGGCCTGCAATAGAATTGTCTAGAGCATCTCCAATTGCTTGGTGTATCTGGGAAATTTGGGAAGGCCGCATGTTCCATAGGCTAATATCTGAACGATATTTCCCCTTCTTATTCTTTACATCTGTTTTCTCAATAATCAAATTTTTGGACTCACCGTAAAAAAAACACTTTGAAATGCAAAATAATCTTCTTCGTCAAAGGTCTCGGTCTCAATTATTTCCATCTAATGGTTCTGGTGAGAAGTGTTCTCTAGCTGGTCGACGTTGGGGAACACTTTCTCGATCTCAATTTCGAGTTCCATATCCTCAAGGGAGAGGTTGTGGATATCAATTTCTCCTCAAGGTCCCTCCTCTTCTTGCACAATGTTTTTTCTTTTCTTCCTCAAGGGAAGTTTATGAGAACTTTCAATTTTGCTGGAAGGAGGTTTCTTATCTCCTCCTTTGCCTAAAGAACTGTGGGTTACTTTCTTAATTTGGAAGGTCGTTGGAGCATTGCTCCAAGATGTTATACTCTTTGGCGTGACATTCGGGGATTGGGAATTTTTCTCACCCATACCTTTTCCTCTATGCTTGTATGACTCATTGGTGATGAGTATTATCTCCTTCTTCATTCAAAATAGTATTAATGAAAGAATTTCTGAAACCAACAACCAATAGATGTTTTACAAAAATACCACTAGGGTCGAACCCTTTTACTTTTTAAACATATTTTAAATTGAGGCTATGGAAATGGCCCTCGAATTCATCAATCTTGTTCATATTTCTGAATATGAAATACCTGACTTTCCAAGGCATAGGTATAAATTGCCTTTTTCTCTTTTCATGGAAAAAAAAACTAGTAGTTGTACTGCCTTGCTATTTGAGCAATAAACATTTTTTCAGATATGTGGCACGGAAGGAAGGAAATATTTTCCTTGGATCCAAAAATCCTTATAATGTTATAATTTTCCATTTGTTCTAGTGTCCCCTTCCTATCCAGGAACTTACTCGCCTAGTGAGACATGCAGGGAGCATTCTTTCCAAACAACAAATATTTAAAAACTGAGACAAAATCATTAAAAAATTCATAAAAATGTTGGGAGGCCTTGTGCGTCCACAAGGTTTGATACCAGAAGGTTACTCAGTCGAATTCACAGTTTACCTTCTTGCACACAGATAATCTCATGAACTGATAACAATGCGCTATCACAAAAACCAAATAAGATGAAATAAATAATTTCTTCTCCTTCTTGTATTGCGCCAATTGGGAAGATATTTCAATGGAAATCAACTTGCCCCAACCGAAGATGGCATGTGATTTGACTGTAAAATATAGAATGTAAAGAATCATTCGGGAGATGATGGTCATGGTTTCCTGTCGTGTTATCCTCATAAAAATCCATGCAATTTCCCGGAAGGGATTTTTAAATGATCCAACCTGCAACCTTGTGATGTCCTCAGGGAAAACCGTCGGGTTTTCTAGGAATTCAGGTAAGAGGTCCAGTCCATTGTCATGATTTTTTAATAACTCTCTGTAATCTTCACCTTTGAAGGTGAGCATTGGCTCAGGAAGCCTCAATATCTTACAGAAAACCTGATGTGACAGAGAGTCATGGGAATGTCCTGCAACTGAATGATCCACTGGCTTGGAATATATCTCTCAGTGCACCAGCTGACCAACTCCTTACAATCAAAAACTTTCAGGACACAGCCTGCACGAGCAATTCCAAACATCCATATTATTTCCTTCTGGGCAGAAGGGGATGAATAATAAGAATATTCCCTGGACCACTGAAAACTTTGATCCTCGTGCCCAAAAATATTCAGTGTATATCCACAGAACTATTGTCAAGTTTCTGCCATAAGTCAACGAGAACATTCCCTTGCTCCAAATTATGTTAGGAATGAATGCTGGAGGGAGATGATATAATCCTCCATAAATCCTGTTTTAATGCATTTTAATAGGAGATATCCTCGAGCCATTTTCTTATTAATGACCATCCTTTTGAACCTGTATGGTAATTTATTAGCATTAAAATCATAGTAAATGTGCATTGGGAAGGGAGAAAGGGTGGTGGGGACGGACGAGGGAAATATGTGATTTGATATTTTTGTGAACCCATGAACCTGAGAGCCTGCAGTGGTACGAGGTGTGAATTTGGCTAAGTATGGGATGACATGGCGGTCAAATGGACTCATGTAGATGGAATGACACTTAGGCAGTTTGGGTATTGAAATGTAGATCACATAACTCTTTTGTGCAATGTGTCTATCACAAAACACAATAACATGAAATATTGTTCTCATCAAACTGGAAACCTGTGGTCTAAAAATGCGACTAAGTGTTAGGACTAGAAAGGGATAGTAAGAGGGAAAAAAAGGGAAAATGGATAAGTGTAGAAGGGAGGAAAATAAAGGGAGAATAGAAAAGGGGAGATTATTTTTCTGAAGAGGGAAATGATCTCAACATTCACTCTCCCCCTTATCTCCCTCTTTCTCTCTCTCTCCCATTTGCACTCTCCCCCTCTCTCTATGACCCCCCTCCCTCTACTGATTTGTCACTCTCTTTACCTTACTATACCTCCCTCTCTCTCTCTCCATCTCACTCTCACCCTCACTCTCACTCCCCTTCTATCAATCCCCCCCTCTATCAATATCTACCTCTCATTTTCTCTCTTTCACTCTCTCTCCCCATATGTCAATATCTACTTCTCTCTCCCACTACTAGCCCTGTCTATGCCTAGAAAATTTCCTTCACTTGGGCCCTAGCTCCATATAACCCTACACCCCACCCTATTCCTGACATTTAACCCCCTCCATACCCGATCCCTAAGTTCCATATGCCCATAACTCTTGTTGAAGGCCAAAAAACCCCTACACCTCCATCCTAGTTCTCTAACCACTGCCCTATGCCTCAAATAACTTTCAATATTAATCCCTTAGGTACTAGTTGTTCCCAAGCCTCTTTAAACCTTTATTCATAAAATTATTTGGCCATATAATATTTTTTATTCATTGCATTAAGATCACACACACGCTCTTGTGAGTAGAAATTAATAAGGTCGAGCAATGTGCCTACCTCATATCCCTGCCCAACAGGAACACACATGCATTCCTGGAATGAGTGCACCCTTTAGTGTGCACATGATCCAAGAATGTGTGTGCAATCCTGTTGGGAGGGGATATGAGGAAGACACACTCCTCATCCTCTTTCTCTCCAAAAAAACTTGAACTATCCTGACATATGCACACACAAATAACAACAATAGACAAGTTTTTTGTCTTTGTATTTTTGGAAAGAAAATTTGTGTCTTCTTGTGTAATTGGAAGACAATTGTCAATGGAAATAAAAATTGTGTCTTCTTGTGTAATTGGTAGAAACATTTGTTTAATTGGAAGATAATTCTCAGTGGAAACCAAACTTGTGTCTTCTTGGGTAATTGCTAGACAAATTTGTATAATTGGAATACAATTGTAAGTGGAAATGAAACTTGTGTATTCTTGTGTAATTGGTAGATAAATTTGTGTAATTAGAAGACAATTGTCATTGGAAAGAAAACTTGTGTCTTCTTGTGTAATTGGTAGACAATGTTTTTTAGTTGGAAGACAATTGTTAGTGGAAAGAAAACTTGTGTCTTCTTTTGTAATTGTTAGACAAATTTGTATAATTGGAAGACAATTTTCAGTAGAAAGAAAACTTGTTTCTTCTTGTGTAATTGGAAGACAATTGTCAGCAAAAAGTAAATTTGTATCTTGTTGTCATGTACTTGGAATGCAATTTTTCTCTTTAAACATGGGGAACCTACGAAATCGAGGTAGAAAGTCTTCAAGAAAATAAAATCCCATTGAAAAGGTAATTGAAGAAAGAGAAACAAGGTTAGGTATGTCAAAACATAGGATTTCAGTGGAGGGTAATGAAAATTATAGCGCAATAGCTGTCGTTTTTCTTTCTGCTCCTTCAACATAAGCAAAGAACAATATTTCAGTTGAGGTGAATCTATTTTAGACTTCTAGTGAACCTCCAACCACTATTTCATCAAGACAAGTTTTTTTTAATGACCAGATGATGATGGACTTTCTTGGATATTATTATATAATGGATGAAATTAGAGAGGAAACTGGTGTATAACCTTCTAGTGAAACCTCTTATTGGATAATCAGACATTACTGAAACTAGTCATGGGCATGTCCACTCTCCTCCTAGAATTGATCTGCAAGTGATTGAAGGAGCAATAACTACTATGTTTGTAACTCCACAATAGGGAGGTCAAGAGTGCTAGAATACAGGTTCATCGTCCCTACCTAGACTGAGCAGTGTGTGATGAAGAACTCCTAAACAAATTTAGGTGGATGAAATTGGTGTAACATCACTTGAAGGTAATTTACCTAACCAAACTATTCATTATCATTCTTATTAAGTTAATAAAGAATATTTTGAAGCAAAATATGATGCCTCTAAATGTGAATTATTTTTGGATTTGTTAAAATATAGGATTTTGATCTTGGTTAGGAGAATTTTAGGCATTAAAACAATTAAATTTCATAAACAAGTCATGATGTTGTTAGGAACCTTGTGGATATTTTTCAAAAAGTTGATAATAAAAATCGTTCTAAATACTGTGATGCAACCTAATGTGTCTTGTCAAAATCAATTGTTATTGTTGACACAGGGGCATACCCATGGTTCATCTCTAATAGTGCACCAAAAATCCCTAACTACTAGACCTTTCGACAACACATGCGAAGCAGATGCAGTATCACCTGAAGTAGCAATAGGGGGTTGCAGGAAACAAGTGTGTACAACCAGAGGAAATGAAAGTTGAATCAAGGAAACCACACACATAGAGTAGATTATTCTTTCCAAGAATAAACCTACTTCACACAGTTATATATGATATATAACATATTAATGCATCATCAGAGTAACAGAGTAAAGAACACAACATCAATCACACACAACAACAGGATATACGTGGTTCACCCTCTCCCTAGGGCTACGCCCACATAACTGTGCTTTATAATATATTAGGTGAAAACTTACAGTTCTATCTACATTCTTGGCTTGCTGATATTATCTCCTTCTCTCTGTCTCCCTTCCCTGTGCACCCAGCTGCAGGTTTGATCTTCGCACCCAGCTTAAGATCTTACAATACCGAATGCTCTCACAACACAATTCTCCTCTCTCTACATTAACAACAACCAACTCGGAACTAACTCTGAATGAACAAAAACAACAACAGCCCATCCCAGGTCCTCTTGACTTTTATTTATACATTACAATAGCTCACCGACAACCTTAGGCCTAAGCTTAGGTGTCAAAACCCTAGATACGAAAACCCTAGGTGTCTAAAACCCTAGGTCAACTTGACCCGCGTTTTCAGGGCTTCGCTAGCCTGTCTTTCCTTCCTTCCCATGAGGTTCTCCAAAGCATATATCAATGGATTTTTCCGCTTGCTGAGTTGGCCATGATCCATCTTCCTTTCTGATTTGTCTTCCTCGATATCCTCGTCCAACGACTTGCTCTCTTGGACTTTGCTCCATCTTTTCTACTTCTTTAACCACTTCGACTTGATCTCAATCAACCTTCCTTTCGCGTAGTTCATGTTTTGCCTTTTCTTCCGTAATATTCACTTTATTCCATAACCAAGGTCCAATAGGCCTCCAACTCTCACCTGTGACTCATCCCGAGGCACTCTGATCTGAATCTTCTGCTGTACCTTGACTTCAGACTGCGCAATGTAGCTTGTTCTTCCTGCTTTGTTCCTCCACCCTATGTGCAGACTATATTTATTGTTTCTAGTACCCAGTCTCAAATGCACCTGGTACCTAGACCCTTCTCCTTCTGTTTTTACTAAGAGTTGCGAGGAAGTTGGTTGTCATAGTACAATTTCAACCGGCTCTCATTCACCAATCCTTCCTTCCACTTCCCATTCAAAGTCTTCAACTGCGTAACTCCTCCTTCTGTAACATAGGCAACCTCATATGGCCCCAACCAATGTGTTCTGAACTTCCTTGGATGCTTCATGAACTTTCTATCATATACCAATAGCATATCTTCTTGCTTAAATGATTTCTTCTTGATATTCCTGTCATGGTAGGCCTTTTCTCGTTCCTTCTGAACCTGTTGATGAAATCCTGCAATAAATATTTCTTCTTCTAGTTCGACCAACTGTGCGAGCCTCTCTTGAAAAACGCAAGTGTCATCCATTTCTGTAAAGGCTACAATTCTTAAGCTAGGAACTAAATATTCCATGGGTACAACTGCTTCTAGGCCATAAACCAACTTAAAAGGAGTCTGCATTGTCAATTTCTTACAGGTGGTTCTATAGGCCCATAACACTGATGGTACTCTCAAATCCCAATGATCTCTATTGACACTGCAAATCTTCGTCAGCGCTGTATCCAAGATCTTGTTGAGGGCTTCAACCTTACAATTCACTTGTGGGTGGTATGGGGTGCTCTTCTTATGGTGAACTTCAAATTCCTGAGTCAAGGCTTCAATAGTCTTATTAATAAAATGTGTACCTTGATCACTCATGTGGATATTTGGGCATCCAAAATTGGTTATGATATCATAAAATATGAAACACATAAGTATAGTTTCACTACATTCCTTAACTTCTCTTGCTTCTACCCATCTGGTCAAATACTCTGTCACAGTGATGATGTATTTGGCTCCTGTGCGCTTCCTTAGTGGTTTTATAGGTCCCACAAAGTGAATGGACCATTTCTTAAATGATTGTAAGGTTGGATGGGGTGCTAACGACATTTCATATCTTCTGGACGGTTTCCCAATTCTTTGGCATACATCACAGGCTTTGTAGTATTCTTTAGCATTTTTGTGTAAAGTGGGCAACTAGAGGCCAGCTCTAAGAACCTTCTGAGCTATTTCTTTTCCTGTGTAGTGTCCTCTTGCTATGCCTTCATGAGATTTTTCTAAAATCAGTGATCGTTCTACCTTCATAATGCATATTCATAGGATCTCATTAGGTCCCATCTCATATAGCTGTCCAACTATAAGAGAAAAATCTGCAGCGCGCACTACCAGTTGTTTCTTTTGAATGTCTGTGTATTCACGAGGTGCTATTCCTGTTGATAGGAACTGAACTATCTCAAAAAAGTGATCATCAACCTTTCTAATGGCCAACAACTATGCATCTGGCAGTGTATCCTCCAAACTAGTAGGTTCCTCTCCATGTTCCAACCTAGACAAGTGGTCAGGTCCCTTGCTCATCCTTCCTGGATTTACCACAATTTCAAAATCATATTCCTGAAATGAAAGAATCCATCTGGATATCCTTCCCTCCAACAATGGCTTGTTGACTAGGTATTTCAGCATGGAGTGATCAATGAACATCTTAAAGTGACCTCCTAACAAGTTGTGACGAAACTTCTGTAACGCATATACCATGGCTAACCCTTATCTCTCGGTGGTGGTGTAATTTATCTTAGTTGTAGATAGTTTCCTGCTAGCAAAGGATAACGGGTGGTCAATATCTCCTGCTCCTGGTTGTGATAACACTGCTCCTAATGAAATATAATATGCATCGACATGCACATGAAATTCCTTGCTCCAATCTAGAAAAAACAGAATAGGTGCAGTAACGATTTTCTATTTCAGTGTGTCGAAGCTTTGCTAGCATTCTTCTGTCTAGTGAAACTGATATTATTTCTTCATAAGCTTCTCCATAGGTTCTGTAATATGTGCATATCCATTAATGCAATTCCTGTAGTATCTAGTATGTCCGAGCGTAGTGCACAACTGTTTGAATGAAGTAGGAGGGGGTAAATCGAAAATAATGGCAATCTTAGATGGGTCTACCAGTAACCCCTGCTTACACATAATATGGCCTAACAACACTCCAAAGGGTGAAAATAAAATGAATTTCTTCAGGTTCAGGGCAATCTGACATTGCCTGCACTTATCCAACATTAGTCTTAAGCATTCAATATGGTTTTTCAATAAGATAAACATAGTCTAATCATCAAATTATGCTTCCATAAATTTATGTAAAAACTCCTTGAATGCTTCGACCACCACCCTAGAAAATATGGTTGGTGCATTCTTCAGTCCAAAAGGCATCACCGTGTATTGGTAGGATCCCCATTCTGTTGCAAATGTGGTCTTATGGCGATCTTCCTTGGCAATCCTGATTTAATGGTATCCTGAAAATCCATCGATGAAGGAGTAGACTTCATGTCCTCCCACGTTATCTAACACTTCGTTAGTAAATGGTGTAGGGAATGGATCATGTAGACATGCATCATTCATCTTCCTGATATCTACACAGATTCTGATCTCTCATGTTTTCTTATCCTGAACCACCATAGGGCTAATCCACTCTGATTCTTCAACAGGTTCTATGATTCCCGCTTCTAGCATTCTGTCTAATTCAATCTTCACTTTCTCCTTATATTTAGGGTTCAATTTGTAGGGTATTTGTTTAACTAGACTTGCATTTGGTTTCAAGGGGATCTTCATCTCTCCCATGGGCCCTTTAATGCCCTTCATATCAGTGAACTTGGTTGGAAACAAGTCCTGATATTCGTGCAGTAACTCTGTGATGTTATAAATAGTGGCATTATCCCAATAATATCCAACATTAGCAAGCTTAGGTGATTTCTCTGTTCCAATATTTACTTTATTGATTTTTATTGAAGGTCCAATAAAACGTATTTCAACTCCTGGTCCTTCTATGTCTCCTTGTCCTTCCATTTCTGCGATGTTCACATTCCTAGGATCATCGTCTTCATTGGCATTGATATTGTAACATCCTTGTAATTTCTGAAGAGGTGCAGTCCATTCATCCTCTTCTTGATCCATAGGGAGTCTAGGTGCTTCCTCAAATAATTTCTATCTTACAACCTTTAAATCTTGATCTACTAGAGGGTGCTAACTTTCAAATAAAAATGTAGGTACAAAATTCTGAGTCATACCTTGCCAATCTGCAGTGGTGAGGCACAATTCCGCTTGAAGGTTCTAGTTGATAGGCGTTGTGTCTAGAGTATTGATGAATTTATGCACCCAATACTCTTGAGGAATGTTTCTCCAGGCCTCCTCACAACCTTGCACATGGTCTTCAGACAATTTTGACCTGTGTACCTAACTTCACATCCTTCGACTTGTTCTGAAAATCGCGCTGTCATCAAAGTGCGACATTGTATCTAGTTTGTGATGTTCCTATTATGTGTTCCCCACTATCTTGTTGGAGTAGCTTTCAAAGCCTCTTCCAATGCCAACAGTCTCTATTGTACTGGGAGAGTTTCTTCAAATTCCAGTAAGAAAGTTTCTAAGTGATTCAAACCATCAAACATGGGTAAATTACTTACTGTTGTGTTGATCCAGTGAAATCCTCTGGTTAGTCTAGAACATCTCCATGTAGATACTTTATACATTTTATTCTTCCAGTTCTCCAGTGCTTCTTCGGAGTCTGATGAACATGTACTATCACTTCGCGAGCTTAAATTCCCATCTGTTGTAGGATTAATGTAATCCTGCTGTCTTGCTGTCAGTTTGTATATATTCTCCAACTCATATATGCGGTCTTCTTCTCTAATGGGCTCTGTGTATCTGAGACCTTCATCAGGATCCAAAGGTGCAATGACCCTAAGGCCATCACCTTCAAACATAATTCTTCTTTTCTTCAAGTCAAAAACAGTAGAATTGTTGAAAGCCCAATCAATTCCTAACAATGGGGGATAAGGACAACTATCATAGACTATCTCAATCACCTCGAAGTCCATAAATGTTCTGACCCCATCGATGTCCACAAGGACATGTTCCAGTCTTCCGAAGGCGCTCACAGCATGTTTATTGGCCATCCTAATCCTGATGGAGGAATAGATCAACTTAGGTTTTCCCATCAGTGCCCAGGTCTTCTTCATCATGACATTGACCTCTGACCTTAAGTCGAGGACCACATAATCTATATCATAATATCCAATTTGAGAATTAAGGTGTAGTTCCTTATTTGTCCTTCTCTTTTTGGATAGTTTATGTACTTCTTTATTCAGTAGAGGATCTACCCTTCCTATCTCATACTTTCTGATCAAATTTTGTAACTCTTGTACAACTCTCTCATCCTTTATCAAATTATTGCAAGTGCATAAGAATTCCATGAGATTACTTACCTCTTTTCCCTCTCCAGGTGAAGCAGACTGATCAAATTCCAAGGGAATTCCACATTCTCTCACTTCTGGTTGTGCCTTTGATGACAAAGCCTAATCTCTTCCAAACTATTTTCTTGCCTCGTCAAATTTATGCTTCTCTCTCTTTGGATCAAACTCGTGTGTCTTCACCACAAATTTTCTGACTCCTGATTGTTCTGTAGTCTTCCCTGGAGTTACCCTGTCGTCTCTTGTAGCAACGCCTCCTCTAGTGATAACAAAAACTCTGGGATCTTCTCCTCGATGTTTTGCTGTGATTAGTTGTACTTTTTGGTTTCCTCCTTGTAGTTCCTGAAGTTTGGCTAACAATGTAGGGTGATCTTCTATGACATGTTCAAATGAGTTACAGTAACTACAAGTGATACAAGGGTTCTAAGAGTCTCTTTCCAAATGACTTGGATGTGTGCAGTTATAAAAAATGATATGACCTCGACCTCGACCCATACCTCCTCCTCATCCTATTCCTCTAAATCCACCACGAGGGTTGAAGTTTCTTCTTCCTGGGGAGTTATACTACGTAGTGTTCCATTCTTGCTGTACTTCGCCTTGAATTTTATAGATGTCCCTTGATATTTAATGCAAGAGGTTGTAAGCTCTACAGTCCCTCTCATCATGACCCACATATTTACAGAATGTGTAGTAGAGGTTCGTAGGGGTCTGAACACACTTTTTCATGTAATAGCATTCTCCAGGGCGATGCCTATTTCTACATACCTCGCACCAAGGTAGAGTAACTTGATTCAAAGGGCTTGGGGCTCTAGAAGCCAAGTATTCGTGAAATAGGGGACAATGATCCTTATCATGGCCTTCTGATTTGCATCTAATGCTTCAACTTTCCTCTCTCTTATATTTTCCCTTATATTTTTTCATATCTTCGACCTGCAGTGATAAGCTAGTTATTTGACTCAAGATTTGACTCATACCTAAGCTGGATTCTTCCATAGGAGCTGATTCAAGTTTCATGGTTATCTCCAACACCTCAGCTTGTGAAGCAATCTTCTGCTGCATCAGAGGGACTATGATGTGTGGTAGGAGGTAAACAATGAACCATTCCTTGTTCTACTCGTCTAGGATCTAAAAACTCAAATGACCTTTCAAGGTCTTAAACCTCTGATCAAACTCCCAAACAGGTTCAACTACTTTTTTCTTGATTTATTTCAACTCTGTGATGCACTGCGATTCCAACTTGGGTTTCTTGAATTCAACAATCAACACAGTCTTAATATCGTTCAGTGGTTTTGGCTGGACAACTCCTTGGATGAACTTCATGTACCAAATCAGTGCACAGTCTCTCAGGGTAGTACTAAACTGAGCTTGTTTAACAACTTTGTCAATGAAATTCTTAATACTCCATACATCTTCACATAGAAACCAGTGCTGGTCAGGATCTTCAAATCCATCTCCTCTAAAGGTGGGTAACCTCATCTCATCTTCCATATATCTTCCTAAGGTTCCTAACCGAGTGTGTACTGAACCACTTGTACCAGTTCTCTGAGTGTTCTGATAACTTAGGTTACTTTGGTTATTTAATGCCGTTAAAACAACAGAGGGTATAATAACAGTTACTTCAACAATCTGCGCAGTCCCTGAAGTTTCTGACTCTTCTCGATGAGGTTCTTCAGTATTCTCTTCTTCTTCCCTAGCAGACTCTGAATGTTCCTTGTTAAAAAACTCTTCTTATTCTCCACTGTAGAACCCTTGTTCTTGTGCTGGTTCATGTTTCTTCTCAAACAAGTTCACCAGAGGAACTTCTCTGAAGGTTCTCCCACTGCACATGTGTCCGACCTCTGTGTCGCTATCACTGTCTGAATTCCTGAAAATTAGCTTTTTCAATCTGACCCACTATTGTATATTCATGATGTTATTCTCATGCAATAACATCTTGATCTTCAAATTTAAGAATTGTAAAAATTTTCCTCTTCATCCCTTAAAGAAATACCTCTCTGCTTGGATATACGACTCAACTCTGTCAATAGAAAACTCAATGATATACCCTCCAATGGTACTATCAAACCAATGATCTACTACTATCGACATGATGTTATCAAATCTCTTGAACTTCTTGATCAACGCTGACGTCCAAACCACAGGCGGTCTAGATCTGATCTCAAACTGGGTATCTGCTAATCTGGCCAACCACTCCTATAGCTCCTTATGAATCCCTCCAAAGAAATCTCGTGTATATCAATAAAGATATACCTTCCCAACTAATCTTCTGTGATAATATTAGGGTTCTTATTCTAAGTTTCCATGAAGTCCTTCTCTTGTTCTTCTATACACTTATGAATCTCTGTCTTCGATGGAAACCACCTTGACATTCCATCAAGAAGATCCCGGTCGCGACAACGAAACCATTTGTTGGCAAAGGGGAAGACCCGAGGTTCAGCTCTAATAATGCACCAACAAGCCCTAAATAATGTCCCTTTTGGAAACACCTGCGAAGAAGATGCAGTCTCACCCGAAGTAGCAATAGGGGGTTATAGGACACAGGTGTCTACAACCAGAGGAAATGCAAGTGGAATCAAGGCAATCACACACAGAGAGAAGATTATTATTTCCAAGCATAAACCTACTTCGCACAATTATATATTAGATCTAACATATTAATGCATCATCAGAGTAACAGACTAAAGAACACAACATCAATCACACACAACAGTAGGATTGATTCGTTGGATCTTTTAATGACTTATGGTTGAGTTTTAATTTTGCATGCATTAATTAACCATTTGAGAACACTTAGTGAAAGAATGAGGAAAGAAGAGGGATTATGACAGCCATATACATATATGCAGATCTGAAATGAAATAATAGACAACAAACCATAACACGTAGATTGATAACGGAGTTCGACACAACTTTGCCTACGTCTTCGGGCCTTTGTCTCTGTGGGAGAGGCTTCTTTATTTTTGTTCAAAAGCTCAAAGTACATCTCTGAAATTCCAAATGGCTACAAGACTGATTTGGTCATGTTCTTCCAGATCTCTAGAACCCTGCAAAGAAAACGGCACGCAAAACGGACGTCCGGAGCTCCCAGAAATGGTCCGACAACGTCTCCTCCTCAAAAGCTTCTCTGCCTCAAAATGGCTTTGTCTTGGCTTCTCCTCAGCATAACTCTACTCTAAATGCCCTCTCTGGCCTCAAACAGGCCTGGGTTATATAGCTTGGAAGTTGGTTACTCATCTCCAACTTCCTCCCAAAATTTAGGCTCCAAAACTGCCCAATATCTCCCAAAAATGGAGAAAACTAATTAAAAATAGGCTAATTAACAATAAAAAAACCCAAAAATTGGTTATAAAGCCCACTTTTTGAACTAATTCGGGTGCTAGCCCCCGATTCCGTGTGCGCCCCTAAATTCTCGATCATATGGGGGGCATGTGGCCACGCGCCCATGCGTTGGCCCCCCTCCATACGCTCCCGCTCCCGGTCTTGTGGCATATGAATAGGGCCACGGGGCTAACGGTTACAACCTCCCGCGCTATATGTTTGGTACCAGCCCCAGGTCGTATGGAACCGCTCGGGAACCGGGGCTTACCCTATCTGCATATACCCACCAAAATACGCTGCGCCATGGTCACATCGCAATGGTCGTGTGGTTGTATGTTGCACCGAGTGCTGGGGCTAAGCCCCGACCCTTTCCCCCCACCAACAAAGTTTCAAATCAAACATAAATATTATGTTTTCCACATATAGTATAAGAACCAACCGATGGGCGGGTGGTTAGCCCAGCCCCGCCAGTCCATACCCCAGAGAATAGGTCGCGGGGTCGACCCCCGTTCACGCCACACAAATTTTGAACAAACCCACAACTAACCACAGGGTGCCACGTGGCAGCCTGTGACTAGGCCACGTGGCACCTTAAAAACCAACCGATATATGCCACGTGTCAATCGATGGTTCATCCACGTGTCTGCCACCCATCAATGCTGTACTGCCCAGTAAGCTTTCCCTATCAGCCTGGCACGTCAGCTGTCGACGTCACCCGTGCCACGTGTCACCCTTATAGTGGTGACACGTGTCACCTCCGGATAGGTCCAACTGTATGCACGTACGTCCAAAACTACCTAACATGTGTCACCTCCTAGATATGCCATGTGTCATATTCTGGAACTGCCACATCATCTGTATGGACCATACGGTCTGCACAGTCAGCATGCCACGTGGACTGTATGGACTGTACAGTCATCCCTTTTTTTACCTGTTTGGCTTTTCAGACAGAACGCAATATCTTCTCCATACAGAGTCTGTTTGACAAAGTAAATATACCACCGGAATCAGGAAGATGAGATGGACGCAATGGCACAGGTTTCATCGCATTTCGATCACTTTCATTTTTGAGCATTTTTCAAGCCCTGTCAGGCTTCTGGATCCGATTTCGGATCACACCTCCCCACAATAAGACCTTTTGGTCCCCAAAAGGTTACTGACTAGTCAAGAAGCTCGGGATAGGCCACCCAGCTTGCTCTCTGTCTCTGAACTCTGTCCTGTGCACCTGTCTCATCAAGATCAACTGTAACACAATCATGACAACTGACAGTATATTGTTAGCCATTTGAACTTTGTTACATCTTACTGAAGCTACTATCATCCATGTAGAAAACATTGCTAATGACAACATAAAAAATACGACTGCAAATGAACTGATATACTTGAAATATTTGCACGACATGAGCTTATCTTGAAGCAACTTATGATTGATTTTCCATTCAACGACCATGTCTTGTTCTTGCTTAAGATCAATTACTTCATTTGAAACAATTATTGGTTTGTTGCATGCTTGCACTGCGTTCGTTAATTGTTCCCTTTTTTGAAGTTTTTTATTTTCTTTAAAACGATGACCATGAACCACATAATCATGACCTACTTTAGTGAATTGATATTGATTCTTTGTCCTGTAGAAGATTGCCTTACGATCAAACAAGTACGGACTACCTAAGATGATTCCACATTCTCTTAACGACACAACATCACAAGTTACTTCGTCCACATACTTAGAGGAAATTGCAAATTTGATTGTGCACTTCTTTGTTATGTGCATCTGATGATAATTTCTTACCCATTTAAGTGTGTAAGGCTTATGATGAGTTTGTGTTTTTAATCCCAATTTTTTAACCAATTCTTCTGAGATTAGATTAGATTGAGATCCACTGTCGATTAATGTGTCTATCTTAGTGTGTCGCATGATTACCCTTATATGAAACAACTTATTTCTACAATCAATATCTTCACCATTTTTACCTGTCATACCAACCAATGAGATCTTTGACTCATCACCTGAATCTGATCCCAAGTCTGTGGGTTTTGATGTCTTTGCCACTGTTTGCATTCCCTTCTTTTCTTTGAACCACTTTGGCCTCTTCTTGGGATGCAACTGCCAACATCTGTCCTCATCATGTCCCTCTTTCTTGCAATGCTTGCAAGAGGGATTTCCTTCCTTCTTTGTCACTGCATTTGCATTCTTGCCATTGCCATGCCTTTTCCTCTTGTCCTCTTTCCTCGAAGACGATGATTCCCCTGACACACTTTCTTTCCCTACTTCAATATACGTAGCTTGAACAAAAACCTCATCAAGGTTAGTGGGTCCAAACATGAAAACAATGTTTCTAATATGCGCAGTTAAACCTCCTATATACTTCATAAGGGTTTCCTGTGTTTGCAAAGGAGTATCTAACATTAATGCCATTTTTCGAAATCCATCGGTGTATTCTTGCACTGTTTGTCCTTTTCTTAGTTTTAAAGATTGCCATTGAATTATTGCTTTTTCTTTATAACCCAAAGGATAGAATTGTTTCCTATGTGCAAAAATGAAATCCTTCCATGATGGAAATACATTACCCACATTTTGTGTTCCCTTTTGCAGCTTGCTTTGCCACCATATAAGAGTTGTACCTGCAAGTCTCAAAGATGCCAACTTGATTTGTGTGGCCTCATCCTTGATCTGTTGCACACTGCAATATACCTCCATCTACCTGATCTAGTTATCAAGTTTTTCTGCATTTACTTCACCATCATATATGGGCAACTCAAATTTTACATCAAGTTTTAACAATGGCATTTCATGTTTATTCTTATGAACATTTTTCTTTCCACTAGATTTAGAACTTGAACTTGAAGAAGAAGAAGGAGAAGAAGGAGGTGTTGATGGAGGTGAAGGAGGAATCTGAGGATGGTCCTCTTCCTCTTCACTTTTTCCCTTTGAAGAATCACCCAAAACTGGTTGCTTCCGTTCCAAGTAATCTTCATACAAAACTTTCACCATCTTCGACATGGCAAGGAATGTTTTTCGGAACTCTTTCTCATCTTGAGAAATCCCTTCTTCTGATGCCATCTTCTCGCTGTGAGAAGCTCTCTTTCTCAATCCAATAAATGGATTCTCTACAACAAGATCGCCTTCACCACGCTATAGATTTTCCCTGGTTAACATGCAAAACTCAAATCCAAATGTCAACTAGCTCTGATACCACTTGATCCGTTGGATCTTTTAATGACTTATGGTTGAGTTTTAATTTTGCATGCATTAATTAACCATTTGAGAATACTTAGTGAAAGAATGAGGAAAGAAGAGGGATTATGACAGCCATATACATATATGCAGATCTAAAATGAAATAATAGACAACAAACCATAACACGCAGATTGATAACGGAGTTCGACACAACTTTGCATACGTCTCCGGGCCTTTGTCTCTGTGGGAGAGGCTTCTTTATTTCTGTTCAAAAGCTCAAAAGTACATCTCTGTAATGCCAAATGGATACAAGACTGATCTGGTCATGTTCTTCCAGATCTCTAGAACCCTACAAAGAAAACGGCACGGAAAACAGATGTCTGGAGCTCCCAGAAATGGTCCGACAACGTCTCCTCCTCAAAAGCTTCTCTGCCTCAAAATGGCTTTGGCTTGGCTTCTCCTCAGCATAACTATGCTCTGAATGCCCTCTCTGGCCTCAAACAGGCCTGGGTTATATATCTTGGAAGTTGGTTACTCATCTCCAACTTCCTCCCAAAATTTAGGCTCAAAAACTGCCCAATATCTCCCAAAAATGGAGAAAACTAATTAAAAATAGGCTAATTAACAATAAAAAAACCCAAAAATTGGTTATAAAACCCACTTTTTGAACTAATTCGGGCGCTATCCGTCGATTTTGTGTGCGCCCCTAAATTATCGGTCATATGGGGGGCCATGTGTCCACACGCCCATGCATTGGCCCCCCTCCATACGCTCCCGCTCCCGGTCTTGTGGCATATGAATAGGGCCACGGGGCTAACAGTTACAACCTCCCGCGCTATATGTTTGGTACTGGCCCCGGTTCGTATGGAACCACCCGGGAACCGGGGCTTACCCTATCTACATATACCCGCCAAAATACGTCGCTCCATGGTCACATTGCAATGGTCGTGTGGTTGTATGTTGCGCCGAGGGCTGGGGCTAAGCCTCAACCCTTTCCCCCTGCCAACGAAGTTTCAAATCAAACATAAATATTATGTTTGCCACATATAGTATAAGAACCAACCGACAGGCGGGCAGTTAGCCCAGCCCCGCCAGTCCATACCCTAGAGAACAGGTCGCGGGGTCGACCCTCGTGCACACCACACAAATTGTGAACAAACCCACAACTAACCATAGGGTGCCATGTGGCAGCCCGTGACTAGGCCACATGGCACCTTAAAAACCAACTGATATATGCCACATGTTAATCGCTGGTTCATCCACGTGTCTACCACCCATCAATGTCGTACTACCCAGTCAGCTTTCCCTGTCATCCTGCCACGTCAGCTGCTGACGTCACCCGTGCCACGTGTCACCCTTACAGTGGTGACATGTGTCACCTCTGGATAGGTCCAACTGTATGCCTGTACATCCAAAACTACTTGACACATGTCACCTCCTAGAGCTACCACGTGTCGCATTCTGGAACTTCCACGTCAGCTGTACAGACCATACGGTCTGCACAGTCAGCATGCCACATGGACTGTACAGACTATACAGTCATCCCTTTTTTTACCTGTTTGGCTTTTCGAACAGAACGCGATATCTTCTCCATACGGAGTCCGTTTGACAAATTAAATATACCACTGGAATCAGGAAGATGATATGGACTCAATGGCACATGTTTCATCACATTCTGAGAACTTTCATTTTTGAGCATTTTTCAAGCCCTGTCAGGTTTCTGGATCCGATTTCGAATCAAGGATATACGTGGTTCACCCTCTCCCTAGGGATACATCCACAGAACTGTGCTTTATAATATATTAGGTGAAATCTTACAGTTCTATCTGCATTCTTTGGTTGCAGATCTTCTCTCCTTCTCTCTTCTCTCTATCTCACTTCCCTGCGCACCCAGCTGCAGTGTTGATCTTCACACACAGCTGAAGATCTTACAATACCAAATGCTCTCACAACACAATACTCCTCTCTCTACATTAACAACAACCAACTCGGAACTAACTCTGAATGAACAACAACAACAAAAACCCATCCCAGGTCCTCTTGAACTTTATTTATACATTACAATAGCTCACCAAAAGCCTTAGGCCAAAGCCTAGGTGTCAAAATGCTAGATACCAAAACTTTAGGTCAACTTAACCCACATTTTTAGGGCTTCACCAACCTATATTTCCTTCCTTCTCACAAGGTTCTCCAAAGCATCTATCGGTGGATTTTTCCGCTTGCTGAGTTTTCCATGATCCATCTTCCTTGTTGATATGTCTTCCTCGATATCCTCATCCAACGACTTGCTCTCTCGAAATTTGCTCCATATTTTCTGCTTCCTTAACCACTTTGACCTGATCTTAGTCAACCTTCCTTTCTCGTAGTTCATGTTTCACCTCTTATTCCATAATATTCTCTTTCTTCCATAACCAAGGGCCAACAATTATCAAGATCACAAGAAATATTGTCTGCTAAAACAAACCTCTCATCTCATGAAATGCAATATTAAAACCCTTGTTATATCCTTAATTTCTATCCTATAGGGCCACAAGGAATACAATAGAAGATGAAATCTAAGACACATATATGGATTAAGATTTAGAGAATTTTTGTAGGGTGTCACTTATCATACATGGACAAATAAAGACTTGTCACAGGTCATCTATAGTGAAACCCATGACACCCTCTGTAACCTTATATATTCATGGAGTTTTGAAGAGGAAAGCGAGGATGAGTTGGTTCTTCATGGCATGAGCCCTGGAAATCACATCATCCGAGTCTCCATTGGTCTCTAGAATATCTAGAAGCTCCCCCAAGCCTCTTCCAAGGATATATGTAAAGAATACAAATCTTGAGCATGAGGAGGAAGAATCATTTACAAATACATGCTACTAAAATTCAGAGGTGCTTCTGCATTTACATCAATTGCAGTCAGGGTTCCTAGCTTGGTTTAGGAGCCATGGAGGAGAAAGGGGAAAGGGGAAAAGGGGAATGCATCTACACCAAGAGGTAATTTTATTGATGTATTTCCATTATTCAAATTAATAGATCTCTGTTTTTACCTTATGAATTTTTGTCTTTCATGCATAAATATTAATATCTGATTTGTTTTATTATAGATTAGGTTTGATCCAAGCTATATCTAGTATTATAACACTAGGAAAAGAAGTAGAATGGTATTTTTTTGTATGTCATGTGCATGAAGTAGGTTGTAGGATCTGGAGCTGGAAATTTAGGACCGTAACAACCAAGACATACAAAGGACAACCTTCAAAACAAAGTATTTCATTCTTCCATTTCCTTATGTAATATTGAATCTTATTGATTGTTTATAAAAATCCATAGAAGTCTATCAGTCTGTCTTTCTAGGATCAATAGGCATGTCCTAGGCGATATTACCATACACCCATGATATTTTCTCCATAATAGAATTGACAACTCCATTGGAGAAGGATATTTGATTCTTCTCTAGTTCATAATCTCTTGCTTTTTATCGTCTGTTTTGATTTGATTTTTTTCTTTCTTGATACCCCTTTGGAGGTTGGATTCCTCTGATATGAATGGATCTAAGTCAAGTCTCTCCTTTTGAAAAATTATACAGGGTGTCACTTGTTGTACTACTATTGATAGATGACATATCATGTGTTGCAGGTCATTTGATCCATGATACCCCCTATAAATTGGGAAACATATAGATTCCCAGATTCCTATGATCAGATCTGATTTTTTTGGTCTTAGGGATTGTTGGAGCAGACTATTTTGGGGAAATTCACAATAATTTTGGAAGAAAATCAGAATTGGGACCATAATGGGAGCACACATGAGAAGGAAGGAAACACAACGTGCTTGAAAATAAGGAAAAACAACGTGAGGAAGAGGAAATTCAAAGGCCGAAAGAAGGTCAATGCGACAAGGAAATGGTTGGATCGTGGACCAACCGCGACAGGAGGTTACAATGTGGAAAACCTAATCCACTTAGGCTTAGGGTTTTGGGTCCTTTTTGTAATGGTTTTAACCCATTTTGGTAGTATAAATATGTATTGTAAGATCTGAGGGGAGGATATCAACAAAATCAAGTTTTGAGTGGAAGTGCTCTAGTTTTGAGTCACAATTACTAGTTTTTGGTTGAGATTTGTGGAGCTAATGTTGAACCAGTTTTGGAGACTTATGGATTGTAACTAAGGGTTAGGTCACAAGCTATGGAGCTTGGTGTGACACTGGTCAACCTCAAATATACGTATGTATTTATGATGTAATGCATGCAATGCAATGATTTGATGAATATGAATAAAGAAGCAGATGATGTTAAATCTTTGTGGACGTATCCCAGGGGGTGAACCATGGTAAAACACTATGTGTTTGTGTGGAATGTTTATTTTATATGGTTTATGATGAATGAATGAATCTGTTAGAGTTAAAGTGCAACACGCACTAGATTATACGAGTATTTTACTGCAGAATGAATGTTAATGAATAAATATGTTTATAGAATGGTAGATATGATGAATGTAGAAGTAGGAACATATGCCTAACATCCCCATGAGAAACATCCATTCCATGACTGCAGATATCTGGTTCTTGCAGTCACCAATAATCCATATCGGGTGACATTTCATTATGCACTCTGTGCACAATGTTTCCTTCTGGTGTCCAGAAGGGCCGATATTTTACAGGGTTTTGTTGGAAGCCTAAGGTAGAACTCGGGTCAACTCATACATCCAACACATGGTTTCGTTTCCG
Organism: Picea engelmannii; assembly: GCA_009831015.1. Lineage (NCBI taxonomy): Eukaryota > Viridiplantae > Streptophyta > Pinopsida > Pinales > Pinaceae > Picea > Picea engelmannii. Next base: position 293,351 of record ML778363.1, read on the forward strand.
GTTGGAAATCAGAAGAACAATTTGGAAGGGACTGGTTGAGAAGGAAAATGAAGATAATGCAACATTAGAAGAGGTTGTTTAGGCCATGGAACCCTACTAATCAGGAGATTGAAATTTGGTTGGAGACAAAACAACTTGAGTTTGTGCAGAAAGATAATAGAAGTTCCAGGTATACACTGGGCCAGTATTTGGAAAAGTATGTGTTTACTGATCTTCATGAAGCATTTTTCTGTTATTTTCCAGAGTTTCTCCAGGAGTGGATATTGAGGTTGAAGGATAATCATCCAACTAATCAGATAAGATTAGTAGAGTGGACTATTGGGAATATTGTGCATTTAGAAAGAGTCAATAATAAATTCATGTGTGGAGTGGATTTCTGGTTAGATAGTATTGTTGCAGGATTTATTACCAAGTTTGCAGTCGATACCACAAAGTCATAGACTGCTGCAGAGCATAACTTTTTGAAGGGACTAAGAGGAAGGTACATTCTATCACTTTACACGTAGATCAATATTTTATTGCATGATAAAGGAGTGATGAAAATGGATTCAAACAAATAAATCACTCTGTGCGCATGGGGGAACTGGGGGGAGCACTAAGGAAGATATGATATATGGAGAGGGATATGGAGAGAGGATAGAAGAAGGAAGAAATGGATCCTATTATGATGGATGAAGAATAGACCAAAGAGATATTGGACAGAGCGGGAGTGACACGCTACGAAATACCCTAGCAATATAAGATCAATAGTAAGAAGAGGGTAGTAGTCGAGCGATAGGGATTGGACAGTGATGAGGAAGAGGTAGAGGATCTTCGTGCGATGGGGAATATTGAGAAAATATTATGCACCACATATGAGATGAAAACCAGAGGTCAAGGGTCCGACGTAGAAGAAGGATATCCATTCTAGATCTGAATTAGTGTGGAACCCACAACCTCATGTGCGACTAATACATAAGAAGAAGAAGAACTGATTAAAAAACCAACAATTAGTGGAAGACGGATTTTAGTAGGATGAGGGTCAAGAGGAAATTCCAGTAGAATTACAAGTTCAGATAGAAATAGTCAGTTATCTACACCACGCGAAGGTGGTAGTACAACAAATTTTACAATGACAAGAGTAGATCCAACTATTTGGTTACCATATTTCCATGGAGAAGGTTCAAAGGACCCAAAGAAGCATTTATTAAATTTTGAGAATATTTCAGTAGCCAAGAATATTATAGATGAATATACAAAAGTGGCGCAACTGGAAATAACATTTAGAGACCATGAACTAGTTTTGTATATGAGAGTCATAGTAAATAGTTCACAAGGAGCGCCTACAATCGTTGCAGATGTGAAGAAGGAATTAATCAATTAATTTCAGAGACCAATTTCAAGGGATCATTTCATGAATGAGATGATATAAATAAAATAGAAGCCAGGAGAGTCAGTTTGGGAAGTTGATCAGAAGTTCAAGAGATTGAAGGGTAAGTTGACGTACCCTATCACAGATGAAACATAAACACTTATTTGTTAATTCATTATTTCCACATTTGGAGTATTAAGGTAGTAGAAGTTCTAAACTCAGGTTGAGGCCTTGCAAGCAACCTTGAAATTGGAGGAGAATCAATATAAGCATACAGATCCAACTATGGAAGAGTTGAGAGAAGATCTAAAGAATATGAAATTTCAGTTGAATCAGAACAAGGTTAAGGAGAAGAGGGAATTTGTCTGGTGCACATTATGTAGAACATAAGGAAATCATAAGAACTAGTGCCCAACATTCGTGCAGTATTTGGGAGCAGGAACAATGAATCCTTTACCCACAGGAGGGCCATGGTGTGAAATATGTAGAAAACATGGACACGATCCCTATCATTGTCCCATGATGCAAAAATATTAAACAATACCCAAGAGTACATTCTGTAACTTTTGCAAGTCTATAGGATATGAATACAAGGATTATAGAACCTTGGAAATGATTAAGGAAAGAACCTAGGATACTTATAGGGTACATGCTGAACCAATGAAATGACAACCTGCACAACAATTTACAGTGAAACCGTAGTATAATAATGCAAAACATTTTGTAACACAACCACATTATGATAACGTGTAGTAATTTGCAGCACCACCATAGTATAATAATGCGCAACCACAGTACAATTAGGTACCACAATATAATACACTGCGTGGAGACAATCAAGGTAACATAGGAGGCTTTAGAGGAGGAGGTTGTGGAGGAAGAGGATTTGGAGGAGGTAGAGGACAGTAACTTGTCACAATTTTCAAAAACCCGGACTCTACACAAGGGATTATCCATATCCACCTATGAAATGTATGTATTGTCACACAACAAATCATGATACAAAGGAATTTCCAACACTGTTGACAAATATACAGGAAAAAAGGAACCAAAACAATAAGATTGTTAAATGGATTACTGTGGAAACCAGAGAGTAGGATGGGAAGAAGATCAATATAGTTACTATAGGAGGAGCAAAGACAAGATCAGATGTAACAAAGAAGAATCAGAACCAACAACAGTGGGTCAGGAAGAATACAAAACCTCAATAGAATTTTGATGTGCGCAAAGAAAAGGATACATTCAAGGAGGCCAAATACGAAATTTTGAAGGAGAATTTTTCTTCTACTTCAAGAACAAATCCAGGAGACGATGTACCGGTATATGATATGACTCATCTGTTTGATTAGGCCAACAAATATTAGCCATAAGAACAAGCAAGTAATATGAAATTTTTTTTAGGGTCTTGTGTGAAGTTGTTGAATGATAAAGCCTCTTTACAAGTATTACAAAGTCTATTAGAAAAGTGAAATTCTGGAGAAGAGATGAAATTAGAAAAAAAGATAGTCAATCGGGTCTGTAAGAAGAGAAGAACAAGTAGGGAGTTCGGGTTGAATGAAAATATTGGAGATTTTAATATGGGTGATATCATATTAGACTTGGGGTCTGAAGTAATGTTCTTCCTAAGAAGACATTGGAAGCCATGGGGGAACCTACACTGGGATAATCACCCATTCAGTTGAAGCTAGAAAATAAGTATAGGGTGATACCAATTGGTGGATTTAATGGAATACTAGTGGATCTAGATGGTGTGCTCACTATGGTAGAATTTGAAGTAATTGACATAGTGGATAACACTACACCCTATCTAGCATTGTTGGGACTAGATTTGGAATTTGATAACCAAACTATCATCAAATTGAAGACCAGGAAAATGATTTTTGAATCAAGAGAATACAAATTCATTGCACCCTTAGAACCTTCAGAAGGTGGGAGATATGTGGAACCTGCGACAAATTTTTTTATTACAAAAGACATAAATCAATTGTATAAAACTAATATGCAAGAGGAGGATTAAATTAACCCAAAAACATATTGAATTCTTAGCTAGAGAAGCATTAGTTCTTGTACTTCATATTCAGAGACGGGTCTGGACGACTGGCAGTAGCGTTTGCATGATTCAAATACCAGAATATGTGCAAGGATGACACACACACTAAGATGGGTTGGAACAGAGGTAAGAGAACTTCCTACTTTTTATGGTCAGAATGATTTAAAAGAATTTTTAATGAAGTTTGAGTTAGAATTAGTGGAAAATCAAAGGTTACCAGTATTAGTTATGACCTTGAAATAAACACGTGCACATTGGTGGGTTACTCACAAAGACAAGAACAATAATTGGTATCAATGCAAAAGATTACTGCCTATTAGATTTGACGCAGAACAAGAGAATAGATATGTGGAGAAGTATGATGTAATTAGACAACCCAGAGAACATACAGACAACTTTATAATTCAATGGAGTTAGTACCACCATAGGAATGGACAAATCAATTTATTCATACATTAGAAGGCATCCCAAGGAATTGGTACACATAATTGGAATTGCGTAGAGAAACTGGAAACTGGGAAGATTTGCAACAGAATTTTGTGATCACTTTTGAATTTGAACATGAGAGTCCAGAGAAGATAAAACACTGAAGTTGGTACAAGATCGAATCTTTGAATAAAATGAATTTGAAGTTGTGACAACTTATCAGAACAAAAAACAACAGATAGTTAGATAGTTACTGCATTGCTATCACACCACAGAAGATGATCCAGCATAAGAAAACTCGCACAATATTCAGATTACAAAAGTTGAAGGAGAAAGATAAGTAGAAGGTCCACAACTATAATCAAAATATTTTTCTGCGCCACTGAAGATAAAGAAGGTGAATATTGGAACATAAGAGAAACCAAAGATTGCAAGTATTGGTGACTATTTAGATAACCAGACAATAGAAAGAATAACAGAGTTACTACGTGAGTATAGTGATTTGTTTCAAGAAACATTTTCAGAGATGAAAGGGGTAGCATAATAACTTGGAGAAAGGAATATCTCCTTGAAACAAGATGCCGAACCAATAAAACAAAGACACTATAGGTTGAATCTAGTGTATAAGTAGAAAGTGAAGGAATAAATTGATAAAATGTTGGAGGTTGGTGTAATAGAACCCGTTGAAGAGTTTGAATGGATCATCCCTATGGTAGTATAAGAGAAAAATAAATGGGGAATAATGATCTATGTAGACTTGAGGAAGCTGAATGATGCATGTTTGCATGATCCCTTCCCTACTCCATTTACAGATGAAGTACTGGAGAATGTAGGAGGACAAGAAGCATATTCAATTATTGATGGATTTTCAGGGTATCATCAGATCATAATAGCACCAGAGGATCGACATAAGAATACATTTTCCACATAATGGGGGTTATATTAGTACACAACGATTCCTTTTGGATTGAAGAATTCCCCTACTATTTTTTCTAGATTAGTAGTAGTTGCATTTAAGAATTTTATTCATAAGTTTTTGGAAGTTTATTTGGATGATTGGACAATGCTTAGATTATTTAAGGATCATGTTGAAGTGTTAATATTGATGTTATAAACATGTAGACAATGCCATATTTCATTAAATATTAAGAAATTCATATTCAACGCACCATTTGGAATTTTGTTAAGGCATGTGGTGTGTAAACAAGGCCTGCTGGTTGACCCTATGAAAATAGATGTCATTGTTAACTTACCACCACTTAATTCAGTGCGCCAGTTAAAAAGTACACTCGGTCATACAATCTACTATAGGAAGTTTAGAAGGAGCTATGCACAAATCACTGCACCCATGGAGAAATTGTTGAAGAAGGACATTAAGTAGCAATGTAATGATGAGTGCAAACAAAGTTTGGACATCTTGAAGGAGAAAATGGTGACAACAACAATTTTGGTGTTTCCAGATTGGTAAAAAAAGTTTCATGTTCATGTGAATGCATTTTCAATAACACTTGGAGTAGTATTAACACAACCATGAGAAGGTGATATAGATCACCCAATAGAATTTTCAAGTAGGAAGCTGCCAGATTTAGAACAAAGTTACAATACAACAAAAAGAGAAGGTTTGGCTATGGTGTATGCATTGCAGAAGTTCATACATTATTTGTTAGGCCAAAATTTCAATATGTTTACACATCACTATGCTCTTAGATGCCTGGTTAATAAGCCAATGTTTGGGTAAGAATATGAAGATGGTTGCTCTTATTTTAGGAGTTTGATTTTGAAGTAGTTGTGAATCCGAGAAGAATGAATTGAGAGCTAGATCATCTATCCAAGGATAAATAATGGAGAGTAACCAAGCAACTTTCAGGAAAATTCCCAGATGCACAACTCTTTTCAGTATAGATTGATGATGAATATTTTCCTGACATTATTGAATTTTTGAGTACAAGATTTTCTCCAAAGGAATATAATACTGCGCATAAGAAGAATTTGGTGGTTAGATATGTAGACTACCAACTTATTACAGATCACTTGTATAAACCAGGAGTAGATAACATTCTAAGGATACGTGTCATGGAGCATGAACAACCTATTGTCTTAGCAAAAGCATATGAAGGAATAGCTGGAGGACACCATGCAGGGAAGGATACTGTGCATGACTATGGTGGCCAACATTTTCTAAAGATGCTGGAATTTTGATCTATATCAAAGAGTAGGAAAACCATCCAGGACGGATGAGATGCCATTAAGAAATTAGGTAAGTCTTAAAGTATTTGACAAGTGGGAAGTAGATTTTGTAGGACCAATTAATCCACCAACTAGAAGATCAGGAGAAAGATAACTCATTACAACAAAATAATATTTAACCAGATGCGATGAAGCAACAACAATGAAGGATTGCAACACAAATACTGCAACACACTTCCTATTTGAACAAGTGATCACAAGGTTTGGATGCCCTATATTTTTGATGAGTGATCAGGGAACTCATTTTATCAATAGTACCATCCATGCAATGACAAAAGAATTTGAGATACACCATCAGAAGATCACTCCATACCATCCTCGGGCTAATGGGACAGTGTAATAATTTAACAAGATATTGGAGAATGCCTTAACCAATATTTGAAATGTGAACATAGATGATTGGGATTTGAAGATACAAATAATATTATGGGCTTATAGAACTACATGAAAGAATATAACATGGCAGACACATTTCATATTGGTGTATGGACATGAAGCAATAGTCCCTTTGGAGTATTTGATACCTAGTATTTGCATTACAACCATTACAAAAATGAAAGAAATAGGTGCATTTCAAGAAATATTGGCTCAACTTATGGAATTAGAAGAAGACTGGATTATAGCTAGTTTCCATCAGAAAGTACATAAATAAAGGGACAAAGCTTGGAATGATAGGCACATTAAGAAGAATAAATTTAAGGAAGGATATATGGTTATCCTCTATGAGAGTGAATATTTGCAGCACCTAGGGAAGTTCAAGATGCATTGGCTAGGTACATAGGAGATAAAGTATGCCACAGATGGAGTTGATGTGCAATTGAAAGATTTAGCAGGCACGGAGCTTCAAGGATTGGTGAATGGTAGTCGAATGAAACTGTATAGGGGAAGTTGACCTAGTAAACCTCAGTAGTTGCAGTGCATAAGAGTATAATTGTACATAGTGTAAAAAGGAAGAAAAAGGTGGAAAAATGAGAAAAAGAAAAAAAGAAATTAGATTATGGACAAGTGGTAGACAAATAGTTTAAGGAAAAAATGCACATCAGTAGCTATTAAGTGGTATGACAAAACAAGAAGACACTTCATGATAGAAAAAGGTGAACACAACGCATTGGGACAGAGAGCAGCCGGAAAAAGAAAGACGATGACTGAAAAAGTGGGATACGCCAGAGCATTTATGACAAGAGCTATAAAAGAAGGAAAATTACATAGAACGACTCATTGTGAATTAGAGTAGATGAGAGTTAAGGACAAAAAAACAAGTGTGAGAAGATATTTTTAGAGCATTCAATGGATATTCAAGGCGACATTTTCAATATTTTGTAGCATGGCATCGTCAAAAGTTGGGGCTCCCAACCGTACTATAAGAAAGAATCATAGCGCCATTAGATCTCCATAGGAGAAATCACCAGAATTTCAAAACCCTTTTCAATAGGAAGGAGTCATAAATGTGGATGAGATTCTATCACTTGTGATTGAACTAGTCAGTCCAACAATTTTCAAAGAATAGGATCCAATAGGCAAGCAAATGGATGTGGATCCGAGGGCTGAAGAAAAAAACTCTACACAACAGCTGGGTTTGGGAGCGCCACAACAGAAAAGCAAGGAATATGAAAAAAGAACAGAGTTAGATGAGCCTAGGGAAGAGGATAAAAAAGTATAGAAACCTGTTGCAGAGAAAACGTCACAAAATAAGAACAAGAACAGGTCAAATATGTCATAGGAAAAATGAATTCCGATGCAGAGGAAGAAGAAGAAGTTCATCAAGAGGAAGGACCATCAACTGTGACAAAGAATAAGAAGGGAAAGAAACCAATCCATAGGTTTCAATGAAAACTGACATAAGTTACAATAGCACTACTGTGCATACTTGAAGGCATTACAATCTTGCCTGGTATTTTAGGACATGTGGAGAAATTGAAATATGCGGACCAAGCCATTGCAAAAAGGGAAATGTTCCCTAAGTTTGAGCTGCAGGTATATATGGAGAGAAAAGGGATAATTTCATCAGGATTTCCAATATTAAATCCAAATCAATGGATTACAGGGTTATACAATACATGAATAATGAACTTATTAGAAATTCCACATTTTAGAAGGGGTAAAGATGTTAATAACTGTGTCAAACAATTGCTATCCTTTGTGCATGGAGGTGTTCTGTGGATGGAAAGACCAGTGTCAATTGATGTAGACCTAATTGCAGAAATAATAGGTCTGCCAAATAATGGAGAAAAGCCATAGAAATACCTAAATGACAAGACTATGAGAAGGATATTGTAGAAGAAATGAAGAACACGTTTAGCACTGAAAAGGGGTCAAGAGGGATAATAATCAACATGATCTGTGAACCTGTGACAATATTGAAAACTAAGTAAATGGCATGTAAAATATTGAGGAAGTTTCACAAAGAGGAAGCACTAACATGTGTCATAGCAACATCCATGCAGTGCGTGAAAGGAAGCTTATTAAGCTGGGGCCCATACTTATTGAATCTACTTTTGGATGACTGCCAAGATGCACAAGATTTGGGAACAAAGTTCCACTATTCATGGCTGATCATACTCATAACTTTGATGGGTTTGGGACACCCCAAATACAGTGTATTTTTCCAAAGGATTGGAAATTGTTGCGCGCAACACAATACACAACTTTGTGGCATAGATCAAATGCAAAGACAAGGAAGGCTAATTCTAGCACATTTGCGATGTATTTTGATGAAATACATGAAAAGGTGGCTGAGTCATGGAGGATACCACCAGAAGTGGTGGAGGAACATAAACACATAGCCAACTTTTAGTTGTTAAGACACAATGTGTGGATTCAGGAAAAAATAGATCCAAAGAAGAATTGGCTATAGATGAGGTATTGTGTTACTTAAGAGGAAGTCTAATGTACCATGAAAGACTGTACAGATGAATGGAAGGTATCGGTGACTTCAAAAAAGGCATCAAAAGGAAAGAATCCAATAGAATATGGCACGTTGTAGAAATCAAATAGTCCAGTAGAAAATACAAGGAAGGTTGCAGAGCACACAAAGGAAACATGAGGGAGCACGATAACTAGAAAACCAAGACAAAATAATCCCTCAGTGCATGAGAAGGACCGTGCCAAAGTAAACAATGGAGGAGTACAAAAGGATAAATATTTTACCACGCAGGAGGAACTCAGAGGAGGCGATGTACCTGGCATAGAAGTACCAACAAATCCAACGCCGACAAATTTTTTTTCAATGAAGAGGACCGTGCTACAGGAAGTAGGCAAGAGAAAGAAGATGAAAGAACATAAGAGTTTCCTTGATTTGACATTGACAGAAGATGATGCAAAGATGGTTGCAAAAAATGTACAAGACCGTGCAACAGAGTCATGGGACGATGCTGGGAAGCAAAGGGAGGGGATCATTAAGAAGCTAACAAATGTTAAAGAGACATTGGCACAATTGCAACTGAATACAACAAAATAGAAGGAACATGCGTTACAACAACAGACTGCATAGGAAAAGATGGTTCCAGCCCCAGATGCGGTATAGAGAATATCAATGGGGAGTCATAATGTTTTCATAACTCAGGAGATGTTTCAGGTGGACGAGGAGACAATGAAAAATCCATTGAAGGACATTGATCACTTGGACTTGGCACTGCCCAAGATACCAACAAAGTCATTGTATAAACTACAAGTCAATGTCATGCAAGAAATATAGTCGAGGGCATGTGCATATGAGAGAATTCTAGAATTGACCAATGAACTAAATAGGACACTGGAGTTGAAAATCGATCAGGTGCATTTTGAGAGAGATACAATAAATCAGAGCATTGACATAATGGAGTAGAAAAAGAAATAAATATACCAATAGAATAGAAGATTGAAAATATAACGCAGACTATGGAGGATTATAAGAGCCACATTACAGAGTTGACGACATTCCTACAACCAAGAACTCCACCAAAAGTTAGATCACAGAGAGAGATTCAAGGAAATTGTAGAGTTATATGACAGAAGCACAAAGTTATGGACGAGCCTACAGGAAGATGAAAAATTGCAGCACGTAGATAATAAATAATAAGGAATAAACATTTCATTATAGGCTAAGGAGCATGTATGATTTGAAAAACTTGCAGGAAGAATTGAAGAATGTACAAGCAGAGAAGCAGTTGAGGTAGACTCAGTTGGATCCACCACAAGAAGGTGCAGAGAAGATGCTGACATAGATTGATGCAACCAAGAGGAATATTGAAAACATCGGATTGGAGACTGAAGAATTGTTGAAGGAACATACCAGTGTGAAAACAATGGAGTCTATAACATAGAATAACGTACAGGTGAAAGCTCGAGCTGAAGATATTTCAGAAAATTTCCAGGAGTTGGAGAAGTCATAACAGCTGCAAATGTTGCCTGAGTGGCTCACGATAATCCATGGGTAAGTGTTGGGGTCCGGTTGGAGCAGACTATTTTGGGGAAATGCATAGAAATTTTGGAAGACAATTAGAATTGGGACCAGAATGGGAGCGCGTGCCAGAATATAAGGAAAATAAACTTGCCAGAAGAAAGGAAAAGAAGCACAAGGAAGATGAAAGTCAAAGGAAAAAAGAAGGTCATCGTGATGAGGAAACGGTTAGATCGTGGACCAACCATGTGCAAGAGGTTATAATGTGGACAAACCTAATCGACTTAGGGTTAGGGTTTTGGGTCCTTGTTGTAAGGGTTTTAACCCATTTTGGTAGTATAAATATGTATTGTAAGATCTAGGAAGAGGATATCAGCAAAATGAAGTTTTGAGTGGAAGTTCTCTAGTTTTGAGTCGCAATTACTAGTTTTTGGTTGAAAGCTTTGGAGCTAATGTTAAATTACTTTTGGAGACTTATGGATTGTAACTGAGGGTCAGGTCGCAAGATGTGTATCTTGGTGCGATTCTAGTCAGCCTCACATATATGTATGTATTTCTGATGTAATGCGTGCAGCGCAATGATTTGATTTGATGAATAAAGAAGAAGATAATTGCAGATCTTTGTGGACGTAGCCTAGGGGGTGAAACAAGGTAAAACACTGTGTCTTTGTGTGGAATGTTGCTTTTATATGGTTTATGATGAATGTATGAATGAATGAATGAATGAATGAATCTGTTAGAGTTAAAATGTAGTGCACACTAGATTAGGCATGTCTTTTATTGTAGAATGATTGAATATGGATATATAATGGTAGATATGATGAATGTAGAAGTAGGAACATATGCCTAAAATTCCCATGAGAAACATCCCTTCCATGACTACGTACATCTGGGTCCCATAATTACCCATAATCCATCTCGGGTGAGACTTCATTGTGCACTTTGTGCGTAGTGTTTCCTTCTGGTCTCTAGAAGGGCCGATGGTTTGTAGGGTTTTGTTAGAAGCCTAAGGTAGAACTCAGGTCAGCCCATACATCCAAAAAGGATCCATGATTGGTTTGTGTTTCTGGATTTAGTCTCTGATTGAGTCCTTTTGTCAAATCTATTGTATTCAATTTCAGTTTGAACTGTGTTTGTGTGGATTTCTTGGGTTTCTTGTTTACAATTTCTTGTTGTCTAGTGATCCATTGAAGTTGGGTAGTGCACCCAATAGATTTGATCAAATATGGTAGTGTCCTATGTAATTGATTTCTTTTGGCTTGTTTTTCCTCTTGTGATTGGTGTTAATTACTAGGTCCAATTTCATTAGTAATTTTTGGGTGAGATTCTTATAGAGACATTGGAGTGGGTTTTTCAGCGTCACTAACAATTTTCTGCAATCCTTACTTGTTGACTTGCTGATTTTCAATTTTCATATTGTGTTCTTGTTTGGAGTAAGAAACCATTTGCATCATATTTGGAAAAATAAACAAAAAATATTTGCATGATTACAATATGTTGAAGCATTAAAGACAAAGTGCATTGTTGAAGTGTTTGGTTTGAGATCTTAGCAAAATTTTGGATTTGATTTGTTTTGCATGGTTGCTTGGTGTTTGAGATATTTCATTTTGAAGTTTACAAAGAAAAGGAAAGAGCTTATTTCCCTCCCATAACTAGAATTCATTGAAGTGAAGAAATTCTATTGACATCTTTGCATTGCTTTGATTGGGTGAAGAGTAAACACCATAAAAGTTTCATCCATTTCACATTTGACATGAACAACAACCATAAGAAAATAATTTGTAAATTAAAATCAATTAGAATATTTTCTTTATTAGTAAACCAACATTAGATAGGCTCAGGGCCTTGGAATAAGATTAGAGAGTGAACTCTCCAGGGCCACCAAAACATAACCTAACAGTCATTAAAGAGTCTAAAATCCATTTTTACAACTAGTGTCTCAGGAAGATCCTCTGACATAGGAGTTAATCATGAGGTCACATCGAGTCAAGTAGGAATATTACCCCTCTCTACTTGTTTTAGTGTTTGTGGTATCACTTCGATTAATATGTATACGAGGGTTTTGTTGGTGTTGCACCTCTGTGTGAGGTAACACCTTCAAGGCTTCTAGCTTAGTTACCCTGCCCTTACATGTTTTTGGACCTGTGAATGTTCGCCTGGTCATTGATTGTGAGGTGGTGGCCTTAGTCACTTTACTAGGTAGCATACAGAGGTGACTGCAGGTGGAACATGCCTGTAGTACTTGGGGAAAACGTTTTTTCATGGTCTCAGTTCCCCCAGAGGGTGCCCGCCTTAATAAAGAGTGCTTGAAGTGGTCAAGGATGTTTCACATCATTCATCATAATTTCTCCTCATACCTTCACTAGCCAATCTTGTGGGGACTTCATCTCCCCTAGAAGGTTAGTTTTTGAAAGGCCCTCTAAGCCATCGATTGTATTACTGTTGTCCTATATTTGTTAGGGTTGTGATATTTGGTTCCGAGTCTACACTGAACTTAGGTTGAATTCTGTTTTGATATGCACATATTATTTTCACTGTGTCTGAATCACCACGTCGATCCCACTGATTATGAGGACTAGAGCCAATCACAGAGGTACAACCATCTATCAAGTGACACAAGATAAGTGACCACGAATTTGAAGAGCCCCATCTTTGGTTTGAAGAGACTAGTTTGGATGAAGTGGAAGTGGTCAATAAAATTCCTCCACCAAACTTTAACCCTCCTTTGATTAATTTTGAAGCACCAATGCCTATCTAGGTAAGGGAGATTTCTAGTGAAACATTTTCTTTGTTTAAAAATCCTTAAACCATGTTAGGTTAGAGTGTTTCTTCATGTGAATAAGCCATCAATATCATCTGCAAGTGGGGCTAGGGGAATCCCTGTTATGTCCACATTACCATCCCTAAGTACCATTGGACCTACACCATATATACCTTTTTCTACGGGTCCCTCTATTTGGGGAACACCAGTCATGTCCTCTTTTCCATCCATTAGTCTACTTTGAATTCCTACAACCATCCCATTAGTTTCGATGTCTGCAGCTGGATCTTGTTCTAGTGGGGGGTAAATCCTTGGTTACAACATGGGGAGTGGACTTCCATCCTCTTCCACCTTATTCCAATGAGTGGACTGACATTATTAGGTACTGGTTTACCATTTGGATGGAATATTATTAGTGTTTTTGCTGCTGTCACTAGTTAAGCTGAGGGCAGTAATACGTCAGGAGGGTTTAATTTTCCATTGGGTAGTACACCGTTTCCTAGGGGCACATCCCCTGAGGGAAACTTTGCACAATGGGGAGGCTATCCCTTTATTCATACCTCCGATCCCATGGGGTTCTTCCTTGGGACTAGTCTTGGGAAAGCATATCCTTTTGGGTCTACACCTACCCCTGTGGGAAATCCCCTTAGGGGCACGTCTAGTACTGGGAGAAACCATTCTCCTAGGAGTGACACTATACCTGGGGGCACTCACTCTTCTAGAAAAACTAAACCCTTCGGTAGTAAAAACACAGGGGGATGCCAAGGTTCATCTGGGACTTCAGGAACTTCATCTTCCTACCAATATTCTTTTTCTCATACATTGTTTCATTTCCTTGCAACATTATACTTTCCTGATTTGTCACGTTTGAAAAATGAACCTATTATCCATAACCCTTCATGGTCGGTCATGCCTACTAAGATACCATCAAACATGCCCAAATTCGATGGAAAGTCAAGAGAATATCCCTCCATGCACATCATGACATACCATTTGTGGTGCTCATCCAATTCATTGATGGATGAAAGCGTGAAGTCACATATTTTCCAAATCTCCTTGACCAAAAGTGTCGCCACGTGGTATATTGAATTAGAAGGTGCTTCCCTTAAATGTTTTAATGACTTGGCGATGGAATTTCTAATGCATTTGCAATTTCCCATACAGTATGAGATTGGAACATGGCTCTTGACGTCTCTACGACATGATACCTCCACTCACATTACTAATCATATCCATGAGTGGAGGTAGAGATGTAGGATGATTAAGACCCAGATTCCAGACAAACTCCTAATGGAATTATTTACAAAGTCCCCCTCACCACACATTTTCAAGGATGTATCTATGGATGGGGTGACCATTGAAGAGCAAGCCATCATGCATTCCCAAGACTTATATTTGATTTACTCTCAGTAGAAAACTTTGTAAGATATTTTCCCTGTAACATCCCCATCCCCGAGCTGGGGACACACCACACAAAAATTTCCTCTTTGATACAATTTATTAATTAAATTCCCTTCATATGCAATTCTACAACATGCAATTCATGCATGAATATGTATAAATATTAACATAATCAAAAGAATTAATCACACATAAATCACATGAACACAATTGTGCAGTCCTAATAGCATAAAATGCATGCATAAATTTACAAAAATGAAATGTATCATAATTAGCATAAATAACCACACAATGATAATCATAAGCAAATAAAGGAGCACTGATATTTTTTAAAAAATCATCGAATTCATGAAGACCTCATACGTTCCTCCCAACCATAGTCTCTGCTATTCATATGCTCTCAACAACAGGTCACCCCTGAATTGGGGCTGTGAATCCACTAGGGAAAATGCTCATAAGATCAACTAAGGTCTGAAAAACAACTTAACAAAGAGAGAATCAAGTGCCAACTTTAGGAATAGTCCATTGCTTACATCCTCTCATTCCCCATAGCCTATCCCACCCTAGTAAGTGTACCCCTTCTCTTCTCAATAGTCCTTTGGCTGTCCCACCTCCCTTCCAGGGCTTCAACAATAGGCTAGAAAGGAAGTCTCAAAGCTTTGTAGCACCTAAAACACAAGGATGCTATAAGAGTTGCAACACCCACTAGTCCAACACACAGGGAAAACTATTCCCAACAATTATCTCACCCAGAGAGAATTCTTACAGGCCTAACAACCTGCTTCTTCCACCCAAACCACCAAGGACTTACTGGGTAATAGTTCGCTTCCTTGCTTCCATCCTCTAGGAAAAATGTATTGATGATGAATGGAATGAATGAATGTAAAGAATGATTGAATGAATAATTATAATTACACAAATTACCCACAATATATATGCATGTGCCCTTTTTGACACTTGGAACCATAGGAAATGCCTTGTCCCCCACTTGGTAATTTGTTCTCCTCACTTAGAAACTTAGGATAAATTACATCAAAAGCTTATGATTTAATAATAATATTATTTTATTCCTTGGCTTAAACTCTTCCTTGACTTAGCCCCTTATCTTAATCCCTCAGCCCCCTTTCCCTCTCGTGGAGTCCTATCCCCCCATACTTTTTTCGTTTGACTTGGTCTAAAACAATGATGTATTTTATTAATAAATCCGAGTGTGATCACATATTACATTTACTGGGCTCACTAACCTAAATCATACAAATGCTCTAGCCTCCAAAACATATATACAGAGGCATTCTGACCCAAAATATCTAGGATCACCAGCCTATTAAATGTATGTACATTTAGAACTAGGGATCAACCTGAGGTTATTGCATTCCCCTCCTCCTTATTTATGCATTGTCTTTAATGCATTATATAAACATGCACAATCCAAAAATCTTCAAAAAGTTTCAAAAATATGTGGGTTGTTAAGAACCAAATATCAATATAGCATAGAAAAACCTTAGAAAAAGTACTCAACGCCTTGAAAAAGAGATAATTTCAGATAATAAGCCTCTTCGAGGGGGAAACCTCCTTTTACCCCACTTAAATGTTCAAGTGCAAGATGATTCAAAATGAAAATGTCTCCTTGGTATATATAGGAGACT
>ML778363.1:337714-357658 GCA_009831015.1 Picea engelmannii
CGTGTCTTTGAGCTTGCTATTTTCAATCTCAACATGCTTCAATTTTTTAAGATTCTCATCTTCTTGTTGAATCATTTCTACTTCATGATTTTCTTCTTCTTCATTGTCATCTCTTTCAATACTTGGATGAGGACATTCAAATTAAACATGTCCTACTCCTTCACAATTAAAGAAAAAGAATTGACCTCTATTTTCTTCTTTGAAATATGAGATGTTGTAATCTTCTTCAACTTATTCTTCTTCTTCTTCTGCTTCTTCCCTTACATAAAGTTCTTGTAGCTTGTCCCAAAGATCTTTTGTTGATGCACATGATCCCAACTTGGATTTCACTGAATCTGTCAATCCATCCAGGATGGTATCTATTGCCAGTTTGTTGTTCCTTTTTGCTTCCTTTTGAGCTGCAGTCTTTGGTTTCTTCAAAGCATTGTATCCTGAAGCAACTGAGAACCAAACATCTACCCCAAGAGTTTTCAAGTAAGTTTCCATTCTATTTTTCCATTATTCAAAATTGTTTCCATCAAATGGTGGAATCCCATTTGGAATGTTGCCTTCCATTTCTGCATAGGATCTTCCTTCCAGTGGTTAAACTGTACTGAAGGTAACCCACTCTGATACCAATTGTTGATACTGAGAGGGGGGTGAATCAGTATCAAGTGCAATTTAAAACCTTTTTCAACTTATACTTAAACCATTCAATTATATCCAATGAGAAATGAACAATAGTATAAGAGTTACACCAATACACCAAAATACACCATGCACAATATATGAGAAATAATCAATAGTCATTGTTCAAGGGAAGTAATGACTTCCAAAGGTAGCTACAGCTTCCAAATGTAAAGGGAGAGCTAAAACTCCAAGAGGAAGATACAATCCTCCAATATCAAGAGAGATTTGAACTCTCCATCCTTGCCCCTTCCTTCCACCCAAGAATATATGAAAGATAATAAAACTTTACATTAAATCATCACCATCAACCAATCATCACATAGAACCTGATAATGCTTCCTGAGACTTCTTCAATTTATGCAATTATTCAATTCTTGGAGTACTCTGATCCTATAGATAACATTACTCAATGTATTATCTGAAACTCCTCCAAGTTTCACTCCTTGAATCTTCCTCAAAAAGAAGTTATAGAAAGAATGGTAGACTTTATTCAATTCTGGTCTATTCAGGAGATTGAACTTGCACAGAATGCCCCACACTCAATATTTAACATCTGATTCAGAAACTTGCACGAAATAAACTACAGTCTATACTCTTTCCAATGAAAATTTTCCCACGTCATTTGGATTCTCAATGAAGAAGTTATGACTGTTTTACCCAGAACACCTGTTTATTGACTAGTTTCAGGACTGGTTACAAACCCTATCTTCCACATAGTGTATATCCTTAATTATAGAGAATAAAGATCTGAAATTTTTACCACAAGTACCTTGATATGGCTTCTCAATACCATAGAAAGTTCACCATCTGAATCGTTCTAGAAAAAGATTTATAGCAAAAATGGTTAGATGACCTGAAAATAAGATACCTTAGAACACATCACCAAAAGCCTTCATCCTCCCTTGAAATCTGGCCTTCTTTACTTCTGATTTCCTCTTAAATTCAACTTGTATCAAATGAATGTATAATGATGTGTATTTATAACATTTATGTCACTTCCTTTTAAAATTAGGGTCAACCTGAGACTTTCTTATTTTGTAATTCTTTTCTTTAATTATCTTCAGGGCCTACACGTACTTCCTTCTTCAATTCACTTTGTCATCTTCAAAAATTCATTTCTCCTCAACCATGAGGATCCATGTGACGTGCCACATACCACCAGAAACAACACGATGTATAATATCCATCCATGGGTGTTGTATATGCATGTGCATTGTCCTTCATGTCCAAATACCTTCATCAATATTGCGGTCCAAAACCCATGACTAGGGTTGACATCAATGACAACAACCAATCTTCCAACAATTACAACATTTTACAAGGCAATTTTAACAAAATATTTTCCTCGGGGGGCTCCACCCCCAAACACCTAGATGGGGGCCCGCTGGCCCCCATGCCCCCTAGCCAAGGGGTAGGTCCCCCTATACCCCCTTCATTCAGGGGCCACCCCCTAAACCCCCGACAAAAGGGGGATAGGAATACCTGCATATAAATAAGAAAAATAATTAGTCTCCGCAACCAACAATCACCTTATTTAGTTGCCTGAAATCAATGCATAGGCTCAAGGTACCATCCTTATTTTTCACAAATAGAACTGGGGCACCCCAAGGTGACGCACTTGGGTGTATATACCCCTTTTTCAAAATATCCTCAAGTTGCATTTGTAATTATTTCATTTCAAGCATGTGTTGGGAAAATTGCATGTGATAATTTCTATTAGATGTAATGTTAACCGAGGGGTTCGTAAACTTAGAGGTGCAAGAATAAGAAATGTAGAATCAGAGGTTATTCTAACCTATGCTAACAACTAATTCCGACAACTACAAGAAAAAACATGCAAAGAAATCAAAGCAAGGAAAAGCGATAAAAAACAACACCAAGGAATGCATCACTGGGATGGGGGACAATGAGTTCTATAAAGGTTTCGAGTTACAATATTTCATACGAAGATATCCATGCAACTTTGTGAGAGTAGCTACCTAATTTACTAATCCTTCAATGATTATTTATTGTAGTGACCGTGGGAAATTAAATCAAAGCAATGTGAATTCAAATTCAAGTGCCATAGACTATTTCTCTGCCCAAATCCCCTTATGAGGCTCAAGATGCAATCTTTCACTTTAACAATTTAAGTGTTGATGCTATCTATGAAAAGGCTGGATTCAAATTCAAAAGAATTAGTTTCTATTCGTAAAGAAATGAAATATATTACTAATAATGGAAACAAAATGTCAGTTAAACTTATGTCCCAAATCGGTCAACAACAAGTTACTCAAAACTTTGTTTATGATCTACAGATATAACATCGGTTTTATCAATTTAGGGAGAAACACTTGTATGTTTTTTACGAGGCTAAAAACAAATTATTACTTGTATAATTTATGTGTTTAGACATGACAAGCGTCTAAGGTGGTTCTTCACTTTTGCATTCAGGTATATATCCTCTGTGAAAATGTGACTCTAGTGAAGGCTTGTGCATTACTTGACACATTCGTCATTTACAACAAGGTATTGAAAATGAAATATAATTGCCCATTCTCTTAGAGTTGATCTCACAATAGGCCTCTCAATACACTTCTTTCATGTTTAGTGTTCATGTATTCTTACAATGTTTGACCAATTCTTGAAGAGATTGTTACTTATGATCAACCATAACCTCTTAAATATTTCATTCAACTATGAAAAACACACACCATCGGAAGTATCACAACATCAAATCAACTTATAAATTTAACATTTGTTCACTGAGAAATAGAGAAGGGTTCATATGTTAAAGATGAGACAAGTCACTAAAGAGATATAAATTTTATCATTAACAATGCAAATCTGTATTAGAAGAAGTTTTCACACTCAATTCTACATAACACAATTGTTGTCAAAGTGTTTTGTTTAATTGAGAATTCTAAGCTTTGAATGCTACATAGTACAAACTATTTATTTTTAATACTTAGATTCGTTTCTACGACATAGAATGAAATTAAAATCATAAACTAAAATAAAATAAAAAAACAATTGAGCTCTGTACTTGTTGGTGGTCCCTTGCCAATTGGTAGCGAGCCAAAATTCTTACAGTACTGGAATCAAATGAACACCATAAAATAGTGTTGCGTTTGTATTATGAAACAGAATACCAAAATTACAACAAACACATTAATCCATGTGGAATCATAGTATGGAACAATGACAACATATCGCACAAATATTTACTTATTGAATTTAAGAGCAATTACATCCCTCATCCACCCCCTTCTACCACTGCATTTATACACAGAGCAAACTAAATTGATATCCCCAGTTTTGGAATAGGCAAAAACTTACAAAACAACCATTTGATCAATATGAGTCCATGAGATATCTTGAAAATAAATTACAAACTACTTGCTAATTATTTCATTCTTGAAAGAAACAAATCTACCTTTGTAAATCTGGAAATTACATTTTATCTTTTTTTTTGGGGTTAAATTATGGGCGCAACTTGCAATTTGGGCAGATCACTATTGAAGAACCAACTATATATCTTAAACCATTCCATATTTTGAAAAATTATTCATGTAGTACTCAATTTTCCATATTGGGAACAAAACCCATGTTCCAGATTCTTCAGACTCGTCTTCATTTGCATGAAAATCGAGGCATAAATATGTTGTTTAAAAATTGATGCCAAATTGAGCTGAATTGTTGTTTATGAGATTGAGGTCCACAAGTGTGACCTGGGTACAATCTAACATAAGTGACAACATGTCGACGTCACTGTGGATAAACCCATGTTCTTGGTTTTTTCCTGGAGATGCACCAATAAGCTAAGCTACAATATTAGGTACAAGAACTACAAGTACATGAATGCTGAACATGATGGTATAAGAAATGAACTCAGTTTTCTTTCATACTTACAACTGTGGCCTATGCAAGAAATTGAAGCTTGGAGAGGACCATTGCAAATGTAAGAACACTTTTAGTGTTGAATATCACTTGGAGAAGATGCTTGATCTGTAGGAATTCTTAACATGAACCATCGTCAACAAAACTATGATATAATCGTCTTTAATCATTAAAAACCTAGAAAAATGACGTATTAACCACACAAGATGTATAATTGTGAATGATGATGGTTAATGAGGGTTTATAGTGTATATTATTAACAAAATGTGGGAAATGGTTTAAGAATAATGGCTTTATTGGGTGGATAAAATTTAAATATGAAGAAAACGGATCCCAACACTCCCCCAAACTTGAGGGTTTAATGTCCTCATGCAAACAAGAACTTGTGAATCCTTGTTTGTTGTTCATTGTATACTTTTTTTAATTATCTTGTATGGGTAGATATTTGTGACATTATTTCTGGTGTTGGTTGTTGTGGAGCAACACTCTAGAGACTGAAGGTGTTGGTTCTTGTGGAGAAACACTCTTTGCAACTGTTTTATCATACTGTCAAAACAAACAAGTTTCAACTTCATTTCCTTTAAAATGGAGCAACAAAAACTTTCATGAAAATGGAGGAAAAACATTAAGAGATGGGTATTATGAGGCATGGTGGATGAGTGAAAAGGATGGTTTGTGAAATGATGGATATGGTGGAAATATGACTAAGAACTTGGGAACTTTTTTACATTATACTTTACTTTCATCTTAAGATGGAAATTTACTTGTAGTTATTTGCTTCAATAGGAAGAAATGACTTCATTCTCTTATTTAGAACATTCATATAATGATCTTAAGAATGTTTTATAATGTACAAGGAGAAGACACTCTAAATGTTTCTTTGTATTTATACTTGTATACCACATATTTCCTTTTCATTGTTTGGTCTTATGACTATAGTATAGATTTCATTATGAATGTTTGTAATGTTCCTAAGCTATTTGTTGTTCGGAACAAGTTTTTTCTTGTTGATTTTTATGTGTCTGAGTTGTGGCTTGTTTCAAATTTTCAATGATGACATTTTTATGGTGTAATAGCAATATAGTAAACACACAAGTGAAACAAGTAAATGTAAATGTATGGATTTTAACAAAAAAATACCAACAATATCAGATCTAACCTTCATTTATTTATTAAGATGATCACCATAAATAGAATCTTCAGATCTAGAATAGTATAAGGAAAATCTGCTGATTAATATGAATATAACTTCAAAATACAATAAGATAGAGCAATATAATTCCGTTGAAGGCTCCCAAAAGCCACAGATCGATACAGATGAGTATATTTGTCTGTATGTTCCCTTGTACCCTACAAAATCCTTGGAATAGAATCAAATCTAACATATCTGACCCCTGAAATAAAGTTTATCCACCAATGGAGAAGATATGAGCTTAGATTTCAATAATCCCTCTTCAATAAATGTGCCCTTCCTTCAGAAATTCGCCCCTAGTCCACAATAATTCGATAAGCAAGTTAAACCCTCCACTAGCTGCTGGAAAATGACGTTACGATGATGTCGATGAATTTTGGAATACGTTTTACTAGAGATATATCTTCCCCAAGTCAAATCGATCTCTTCTTCTTCAACTAGTGCACCCCACCTACTGGAAATACTTCAAATCTGTACCTTGTCTCTTCCAAAGCTGGTAGTGATGACCCCATAGTGTAGTAGAATGGTGAGGGAGGAATATTTCACCTCCTTGGAAAACCTTGGACCAGGAACAAAGGGATATTTCACCTACTTGCTGGTCTCTAGGGTTTCTTGACTCAAAACCCTCAAAACGTAAGCTGTAGAGGTAAAATGATCTCAATAGAAAATAGGATGAATGAGGAGTGAGGAACCATCGTCTTATTTTTATACCTCCACCATTTAATTTACTGTCGAGTTACTTTTTCATTAGCTAAGGTTACTATTTTAATTTTTCCTTTAAGTTACATAACCTTTTTCCCTTTTAACTCATGTCACTTTAATAACATTAGTTATCCTAGTGACATTTCCACACCTCAAATTCCCATTTTTTTGGCCTTGGAATATAGTCTAGAGGGGTAGCTAGACTACTAAGTCCTCATGTGATCATGTCAAAGAGAAGGGGACATTACGGTCTCCCATACTGGAAATGTTTTTCCCACAATCAATTCCGGTCTAGTTTGGTGTAATACCTACTCACTTTCCCAAGTAGCATCCTCTATAGGCAAGTCCTTCCATTTAACCAAATATTCTCTAAATTCTCTTCTCCTTAGTTGTTTCACCCTAGTTTCTATGATCTCTTCTAGAATCAAGAGTAGATTCCCTTCTTCATCAATTGGTGGCAATTTCTCATTGGCTATCACATACTTTTCCAATGCTCTTTTTAAATAGGATACATGGAAGACATTGTGAATTTTACTCTCCTGTAGGGTTGAAGCCTTAAGTACACCAAGTCACCAACCTCAAAAGTGCGCTCCACCCTCTTTTTGTCATCATACAACTTATGTTGGTTTTGTGCTCTATGCAAATTGTCTTTGAGCTCTCAGAGGATGTCTTGGTTAACCTATATCAACTACTTTTCCATAGGATCCCTACTATCTCTGAACAAAATCTCCACAAAAGTAAGAGGCTCATAATTTTACAAGGATTTGAAAGGGGACATACCAATAGACATGTGGTGGGTGGTTTTGTAACAATAATCACCCAAATAAATCCATTTGACCCAAGAATTTTGCTTCCCTGTCACATAGTTATGAAGATACCCCTCCACCCATTTGTTTACAATTTGTATTATCCCATCTTTCTGTGGATGGTATCTTATGCTAGGGGTCAAATCAGTGCCTACCAGTCTAAAATATTCTTGCCAAAATATGCTCATGAATTTGCTATCCCTGTCACTTAAAATGTTCTTAGGTAAGCCGCATAACTAAAAGGTCTCTTTGAAGAATAATTCATTCACTTGTGATGTGCTGTATTCCATGGATATGGACAAAAATTACTAAACTTGGTTAAACAGTCCACTAACACAAATATACAATCCTTACCTTGTTCTCGGGGAAGACCTGTGATGAAATCCATTGATATGCTTTCCCATTTTTTCTTTAGTATAGGAAGTGGTTGTAAGAGCCCTGCTGGATGCGAATGTTCTTATTTATTTTGTTGGAAAGTAGTACATTCCCTGATGTGGTGCATTATTTCTCCCTTGATTCCTTTCCAAGAGAACCTTTCTCTTATTTGCATGTAAGTCTTGAGAAATCCTTAGTGTTCTGCCACTGGTGAGTCATGGAATGCTTGAAGCACCTTTCTTTTGAATGAAGATTTTGGAACTAGATAGATCCTCCCTTTTTAATAAATGATATCATTCATAACCTTGTACCTATCATCCTGTAGTTGTCCATCCATCAACTCACATGCAAATTTTCTTTTAGAATACTCCACTAGTATTTGGGACTTTCAGTCAACTAATATTTCCATCATGGAATATGTTGAGGGTATTCTTGATAAGGCATCCACTACTAAAATATTATTACCCTTGACATATTCTATATCAAAGTGTTAAGCTTGGATCTTGCTTACCCATTTTTGTTTCCTCTCATTAAGGTCTTTCTGGACCAAAAAGTATTTGAGGCTATTGTGGTTAGTCCTTACCACAAATTTTGCTCCAACTAAATACTATCTTAATTTAGACAATGTGTGCATTATGGCCAACATTTATTTATCATATATGGTGTAGATAATCTCAAGATCCCTCAATTTGTATCTCTCATAGGAAATATGATGCATATTTTTCATAAGGATGACCCCAACTCCTTCCCCGGTTGCATCACACTCTAGTATAAAAGGTTGAGAGAAATCAGGTAGGGATAGTACAAGGCAAGTACTCATCAATTTATTCATCCTCTCAAATGTAACCTACACTTCATCATTCCAAGCGAATGCCCCTTTTCAGGTTAGATCTATCACTAGTGTGCAAAGTTGGGAGAAGCCTTGGACAAATTTTTTGTAGTAGCTGCAAATACCAAGGAAGCCTTTTAATTCTGTAATTATCTTAGGAGTGGGCCAATCAATGATAGCCTGTATTTTATCTTGGTGAACCTGTACCCACTTTTCCCCAACAATGTGTCCCAAGTAGAGAACCTCAGTCATACCAATATCACACTTAGATTCTTTGGCATATAAGGACTGTTTCTTCATGATTCTCAATATTTCATCCACATGTCTTAGATGGTCCTCCCATGTCTTACTATAGATCAACAAATCATCAAAGATGACAAGTAAATATTTTCTCAATTTCTTGTTGAACACATGGTTCATAAAAGACTGAAAAGTAGCCGGAGCATTGGTGAGGCCAAATGGAATCATAAGAAACTCAAAATTCCCTAAGTGACATCTAAAGACAGTTTTATGTATATCTTTCTCTCTCATCCCGATTTGATGATATCTAGAGTGTAATATATCTTTGTGAATTAGACTAAACCATGTAGTTCATCCAACAATTCATCAATCCTAGGAATGGGGTACCTATTCTTGATGGTTCCTTTTTTAGGGCCCGATAATATATGCACATGCGCATAGTCTCGTCCTTCTTCTTCACCAATACCATTGATGATGCAAATGGGATTGAGCTTGGTCTGATATGTCCCAAGGATAGAAACTTTTTGATGACGCTTTCTATCTCATATTTATGATTCTTAGGATGAATATAAGGTGTGGTTATATCTATTTTAACACCCTCGTCGAACTCAATAATGTGTTCAAATCCTTTGTCTGGCGGTTGACCTAGAGGGATCGGTTCAAACACCTTTTTGTGCTTATGAAGGATTCTTTGCATGTCAAGAGGATACTGTTTGGTCTCTCCATTTCCTATATCCATAATAAAACATTCAGCTATGCAAGCCACCTCTTCACACCTAAATATGGCATGCATATTTTTGGCATTCACTACTCTAGGTGAGTTCCCTATCATTCCCTTGAGTGTGATCCTTTTTCCCTCGTCATTGTTGAAGGAAATTTCCATGGTATTATAGTTGGTAGTAATAGGAACCAAGGTGGTAAGCCATTGGACCCCTAATATAATATTTGTATCTGGAATGTCTACCACATAGAAGTATTGTACCAAGGGGTACCTGCCCAATGTCAAGCTCATTTGGGGAATATATCTATCACATGCCATAGTGTGTCCACCTACTACCTCAACTAGAAAACTTTCAAATTTTGTCATGGGAATGTGACTCCTTTCTACCATAGACACATTGATGAAATTATGTGAAGCCCCTCCATCAATCAATACCATATCTCTTTTCCCATGCACCACACCTTTCATTCGAAAAGTGTTGAATTTGGGAACCCCACTCATAGAAGCTATAATGACCTTCTTGAGACATTCCTCATGTGGTGTGGGTACTTAATTCTCCCATACCTTCTTAGCTTGTTCTGTTTCCTTAGGACTCATGTATATATTATGAAGATCTCCACTTTCCTCATCTTCAGATTCATCTTCACTATCTGACACTATCTCAATATAATGAATCTTCCCCTTACTCCAACATTTATGCCCTGGCTTCCATGATTCTTTGCATGTGAAGAATAATTTCTTCCTTCTCAATTCCCTCCATATAGCCTCATCCAATGTCCCCTTTCCCCTATCAAATTTTGTTGGACTTGTGGGTTTATTAATAACTTGAATTTGTTTTTACTAGTTGCTCTAGTCAAGTCCCTAGTGTGCTCAATGAAATCCTATAGGGTTGTAGGCTTGAAAGCCTTCACCCATCCATGCAAAGGATCATTTAGTGACTCTGTATATATCATCAATAGACGAGACTCAGACATATATAGAATCTTAACTTCCACCCTTTGAAAATATTCAATAAAAGCTTATGTAGACCCTGTTTGCTTCATATACATGAGCTCCTTGAAATGAAGCTCAAGATCCTCCCTATCAAACCTATTAATGAGTCTCTGATTGAAATCCATGTAGGAAATAATCTGTCCATGCCCCAAGGTAGTTACCCCATGGAACTACCAATCATGGACCTTTCCCAACAAATGCAAGGTTGCATACTTGATGGCATTTTATTCTTCCGTAGAGTTCAAATGTAAATAAACATCTAGCTTTTGTACCCAAGATGTAGTTGATATATGATTGCTTCCATCAAAGGTAGGAATTTCCATCCTACTTGCCTTGCGTCCTAGATAATTATCTCCCTGGTGACGTTCCTTGGATTGTTTTTTTAGTTTGAGATGATAGATATCAAGTAAGGATAATTCTCTTCTGAATCCTGCACTCATATTGTTATATTCCCTCTCAATTGTCTCCCATTCATCCTCCATAGTCTTCTGACTCAAAGGATTATATTATGTTGCCTGAGATGTCCTGAAAGTAGGGAATTACGATCTAGGAGTGGATCTGTTGGCTACCTGGGACTAAGAGGGTATGTTTCCTGTATGGCCCATGTATATGGATTCCTCCTAATTTCCATTTACCCCTTGAGAACCACTAGCCCCATTGTTTCCTCCAAATGTTGGTGCATCCTTTCCATGTTTTTTCTCCATCAAATATTGGCAAACAATCCTGATTCTGATGTCTTTGTTTTTAGCCATGTTTATACCCCATGAAGACATTACACCCCAGAAGAATGTACACTCCTCCACATGGGGGAGTGCAGGGGGGATTACCCCCACTGCGAGGTTTAGGGGAGAAGCCCTCGAAGGAAAAATTTCCTTGTAAATGTATATTGTAATTTCATAGTAAATATGGACCATTCATTATAAGGTCGTCGATCTAACGGTAGAAGTTATGTTGGGGTTTTTTTCCCTAGAAGGAAACCCTGTTTTATGAGGGAAATGTATTGTGACTATGTATCATTCTGAATATTGTATTCTGAGTGAGGATACTGTCAGAGAAGAAGAGGAAGTTAAAGAGGGTGTGTTGTAGGTTGTATCCCTTCATTTGTTGGATAATAATAAAGGAAGGACCTAGAAATTTCTATGGTGGACGTAGCCCACACTAGGTGAACCACGCATATCTGTGTCTCTATTGTATTGTGTATCTTCTGTGTTTTATTTCCACATTTGTTTTATTTTGTTTCTCTGCGATCCTTTTTTTATAAAAACTAGTATCAGATCGAAAGGTAACTCGTACGAAAAGAGGGTTTCTGGTTCGAGTGGGAGAAATGGCGGAAGATGGAAAGTTTAGGGTTGATAAATTTAACGACCAAAAATAATAGTTATGGAAGATGTAGATGGAAGATTATTTATATCAGAAGGATCTATTCCTACCATTGGGTGGAATAGAAAAGAAGTCGACGACCATGAAGGATGAAGAATGGGAGGTTCTTGATAGAAAGGCACTAGGAACAATACAACTGAGCCTAACAGTGTCGGTGGATTTCAATATTTCAAAAGGAAAGACAACGAAGGAGCTGATGGTGCATTGGCTAAATTGTATGATAAACCCTCAGCGTCCAATAAGGTATTTCTAATGAAGAGATTATTTAATATGAAAATTTTAGAAGGTGGGTCTGGTGTAGATCATTTTAATGAATTTAATACAATTACTAATCAAGTAAGTTATGTAAAATTGGACGTTTATGATGAGGTCAGGGATCTTCTAATCTTGTGCTCATTTCTAGAAAGATGGAATGGATTGGTCATGGTTGTAAGTAACTTTGTCTCTAGTTAAAATACTTTAAAATTTTATAATGTTGTTGGTGTTATCCTTAGTGATAAAATACGACAAAAAATCATAAGTGAGACATTAGGTAATGCTTTAAACATGGAGAACAGGGGAAGAAAAAAGGATAGAGGAAAGGGCTCAGGGAGCCTCTAGAATTCTAGCAAGGGTAGATCCAAATCCATATTTGGAAAGATAGAGTGCTAGAATTGTGGGAAGAAAGAACATCTGAAGAAAGATTCCAAAGCTCCAAAGAAACAAAGAGATGGACATCAAGAGAAAAATTAGGAAGCAAATGTAATAGGTGATGTGTTACAAGATGCTTTGATTCTTTATGTAGATAATATTTTTGAGTCTTGGGTAGTAGATTTAGGGGCTTCATTTCATGCCACACCCCATAGGAAACATTTTCTATATTATGTTCAAAGTGATTTTGGACAGGTTCATTTGGGTGATGATGCACCATGCAAAATTGTTGGAATGGGAAAGGTAAAAATAAAGAAAAGCAATGGAAAGCAATGGTTGTTGAAAGAGGTAAGACATGTTCCATATCTAAGGAAAAAGTTAATTTCAACAATGTAGTTGACAAGTAAAGGTTGTATATCCATATTTACAAATAAGGTGTGGAAGGTCACCAAAGGATCATTGGTGATAGGAAAAGGAGAGAAGGTAGGTACATTGTATTTATGTACTGGTAATATTGACTCTTCTATATCTTTAGCTTCTACAGGAGTGGATACAACACTGTGGAATCATAGGATTGGACACATGAGTGAGAAGGGGATGCATATACTTCACAAAATAATTTTTTAGTCAGATATTAAACAAATTGATTTGGATTTCTGTGAGCATTGTGTTTATGGAAAACATAAGAGAGTCACATTTCTCAGAGTTGGAAAAGAAAAGAAGAGTGAAAGGTTAGAGCTTGTGCATACATATGTATGGGGACCAACTCAGGTATCATATCTTGGTGGCTCTCGTTATTATGTTACTTTTATTGATGATGCAACTAGAAAAACTTTGGTTTATTGCATTAGACAAAAATTTGATGTTTTTTATACTTTTAAGAAATGGAAATCTTTGGTTGAGAATGAGACAAGAAAAATGTTGAAGTTTCTTAAATCAGACAATGGAGGTGAATATTGCAACAAGGAGTTTGATGATTACTTTTCATACCATGTGATTCGTAGAGAGAAGACGGTTCCAGGAACACCACAAGAAAATGGTGTGTCAGAAAGGATGAATAGGAAAATCATGGACCGTGTAAGGAGTATGAGATTGCATGTTGGTTTTCTCTTGTAGTTCTAGGAAGATGTTGTAGATCCTGTTGTTTAATTAATAAACATAGGACCTTCAATCTCTTTGGATGGTAGAATTCCAGAGGAGGCATGGACAGGAAAAAGGGTAAACTATTCTTTTTTGAATACTTTCGGTTGTGAATCATTTTTCCATATTGATAAAGAAAGTAGAACAAAGCTTGAGGAAAAATCCAAGAAGTGTACCTTTATTGGATACGGTGTTAGTGATTTTGGTTATCGCTTATGGGATTATGAAAATAAAAAAAATCATTAGGTGTAGAGATTTCATATTCAATGATAAGGTCATGTACAAAGATCAGTTGCAGGGAAAGAAACATGAAAAAGAAAAACCAGGATACACAGTGCTTGATGAGATCACTGAAAAAGAAATTCCAAAGGTACCAAAAAATCAAAATGTACAACAGGATCAACATGTACCTCAAACTCCTTCAAGTGTTGTTAGAATATCTACCAGGTTAAGTAGACCCATTGAACAATAATCTCCTTCATTGCATTATTTATTGTTGATTGATTCTGGTGAACCTGAATGTTATGAAGAGGCAATGTAGGTAGACACCAAAAAGAAGTGGGAGCAAGGTATGAAAGAGGAAATGGATTCCTTGGTAAATAACCAGAATTAGGACTTGGTTCAGTTTCCTGTAGGAAAAAGAGCATTGCAAAATAAATGGGTTTACAAGTTGAAGGAAGAAGATGGAGGAAAAAAGCGGTACAAGGCTAGACTTGTTGTAAAGGGGTTTTCACAAAAGAAAGGTATAGAATTTGATGAAATATTTTCTTCTATTGTTAAAATGACTTCAATTAGGACTAATTTAAGTCTTGTAGCAGTAGAAGATTTTCATCTTGAACAGTTAGATGTAAAAACAACTTTTCTCCATGGGGATTTGGAGGAAGAGATTTATATGCAGCAACCACAAGGGTATGAGGTCAAAGGGAAGGATAATTTGGTATGCATTTTGAAGAAGAGCTTGCATTGCCTAAAGAAATCTCCAAGGGAATGGTATTTGAAGTTTGATAGGTTTATGACAGAACAAGGTTATAGTAGATGTCATTCTGATCACTGTGTTTATTTTAAAAAGATAGAAAATGGAAGATATATTATCTTGCTATTGTATGTAGATGACATGCTTGTTGCACGGTCTAATATGCAATATATAAATGTGCTCAAGAATAAATTAGATAATTCATTTGTGATGAAGGATTTGGGTGCTGGAAAGAAAATACTTAGTATGAGAATAACAAGAGACAAGAAAAATCACAAATTGAAATTGTCTCAGTGCGAGTACATAGAGAAGGTGTTGGAGAAGTTTAGAATGCTGAATGCAAAACCAATTAGTACAAATTTGGCCAGCCATTTCAAATTAACTAAGGAAATGTGTCCCAAGACATAGGAGGAGATATAATACATGTCCAGGGTCCCTTATTCATTAACAGTTGGTAGTTTGATGTATGTGATGGTTTTCATAAGACTAGATATTGCACATGTAGTGGGAGTTGTGAGAAAGTATATGAACAATCCAGGTAAAGAACATTGGGAGGAAATAAAGTGGATTCTCGAGCATTTGAGAGGTACCACTACTCATGCATTATGTTTTGAAGGTTCAAACATTGTTCTACAGGGATATGTTGATTTAGATATGGTAGGTGATAAAGATAGCAGGAGGAGCACCATAGGGTATGTTTTTACTGTAGGTTGAAGTGTTGGAATACTGATTGTTTTCATTGATGTCAACCCCAGTCATTGGTTTTGGACCACAAGATTGATGAAGATATTTGGACATAAAGGAAAGTGCACATGCAGACACAACACCCATGGATGGATAATATACATCATGTTTTTCCGGAGGTAGGTGGAACGTCACGTGGATCCTCATGGTTGAGGAGAAATTAATTTTTGAAGATGACAAAGTGAATTCAAGAAGGAAGTACATGTCGACCTTGAAGAAAATTAAAGAAAAGAATTACAAAATAAGAAAGTGTCAGGTCGTCCATAATGTTAAAAGGAAGTGACATAAAGGGTATAAATACATATCATTATACATTCATTTTACACACACAAGTCGAATTTCATAGGAAATCTGAAGAAACGAAGGCCGGATTTCAAGGGAGGATGAAGTCTTTTGGTGATGTGTTCTAAGGTATGTTATTTATAGGACATCTTACTATTTTCGCTATAATGTTTTTTCTAGAATGATTCAGAAGGTGAAATTGATATGGTATGGAGAATACATATCTAGGTACCCGTGGTAAAAAATTCAGCTCTTTATTCTCTATAATTTTGGAGATAGACTATGTGGAAGATAGGGTTTTTGAATAGTCCTAAAGCTAGTCAATAAACAAGTTTTCCAGGTAAAAAAATCATAACTTGTTCATAGAGAATCCAAATTAAGTGAGAACAATTTCATTGGAATTAGTACGGGCTTTAGTTTCTTGTGTGATATTTTCAGAATCTGATGTTAAATATTGAGTGCAAGGCATTCTATACAAGTTCGCTCTCCTGAATAAACCAGAATTGAATAAGGTCTACCATTCTCTCTATAACTTCTTTTTGGGGAGGATTCAAGGAGTGAAACTTGGAGGAGTTTAAGAGAATACATTGAGTAATATTATCTATAGGATTAGACTATTCAAATAATTAAAGAATTGAAGAAGTTGAAGAATTCTCAGGAAGCATTATCAGGTTATATGTGATGGTTGGTTGATGATGACGATTTAATGTAAAGTTTTATTATCTCTCATATATTCTTGGGTGGAAGGAAGGGGAAAGGATGGAGAGGTCAACCCTCTCTTGATATTGGAGGATTGTATATTCCTCTTGGAGATTTATCCCTCCCTTTATATTTGGAAGCTGTAGCTACCTTTGGAATTCATTACTTCCCTTGAACAATAACTATTGATTATTTCTCATATATTGTGCATGGTGTATTGTGGTGTCTTGGTGTAACTCTTATATTATTGTTCATTTATCATTGGATATAATTGAATGGTTAAGTTGAAAAGGTTTTTAAATTGTACTTGATACTGATTCACCCCCTTCTAAGTATCAACAATTGGTATTAGAGCGGGTTACCTTCAGTACAATTTAACCACTGGAAGGAAGATCCTAAGCAGAAAGGAAGTCAAAATTCCAAATGGGATTCCACCATTTGATGGAAGAAATTTTTAATAATGGAGTAATAGAATGGAAAATTAATTGAAAGCTCTTGGGGAAGATGTTTGGTTCTCAGTTGCTTCATGATACAATGCTTTGAAGACACCAAAGACTGCAGCTCAGAAGGAAGAAAAAAGGAACAACAAATTGGCAATAGATACCATCCTGGATGGATTGACAGATTCAATGAAATCCAAGGTGTGATCTTGTGAATCATAAAAATATCTTTGGGAAAACATACAAGACCTTTATGAAAGGGAAGAAGCAGAAGAAGAAGAATAAGTTGAAGCAAATTACAACATCTCAGATTTCAAAGAAGCAAATAGAGGTCAGTTCTTTTGCTTTAATTGTGAAGGAGTAGGACATGTTGAATTTGAATGTCCTCATCCAAGGATTGAAAGAGATGACACTGAAGAATAAAATTCCAATGAAGAAGAAGAAAATCATGAAGCAGAAATTATTCAACAAGTAGATGATAATCTTAAAAAATTGAAGCATTTTGAGATTGAAAATAGCAAGCTCAAAGACACGCATAGAAAACTAAGAAGTGAATTGGGTAGTTGTGAGAAGACAGTTGTAAGTTTGAAGAAACAATTAGAAGACTTTGAGAAATTAAGAGAAGAAACCATTTCCTTGAAAACTCTACACGAAGAAGAAATAATAATAGGAGAAGTAAGGAATGTCCAAATGATGAAGAAAGAAGAAGATTGTGAGAAACTTGAACAAGAAGTTGTCTCATTGAGGAAGAGCTTAAGAAACTATCAAGTGCCAAAAGACTTAACACATATTGGATGCATGGGTGAAACTTCATACAAAGAATATGCAAATACCAACAAGAAGGTTGAAGAAAGAGCTACACAAACAATTGATGAGAAGTGGACCAGGATACCAGAAAGAAGGAATGATTACAAAAGAGATGAATATCCAAGAAGACCTCCTACCTTCAGAAATCAAAGAAGCTTCAATAAGTATGAAGGAAACTACAGAAGAGTAGATCATGAACCCAGATGGACTACATCAAAAAGAAGGTCACTTACTCCCAGGTATCAAAATTTATTTCTTGGTCATTGTTATACTTGAAATTTTTTTGGACATAAGGTAATTAATTGCAAAATCAATGAAAGGAACAACTATGCAATCTACATGAATGGTGAAAATAGTAGATATGGAAATGTTCGTAGACCTTTCAACAAAAATTATAATCCATTTGACCCATTAATGGATCAAAATATTGTATGTTACAAATGCAATAATCTTGGTCACAAAGAGATTGCAGAGAGATGAAGGAAGATAATCGTATGCCAAATGTCTGTATACCAACTAAAACATGGAAAAGGAAAGAAATTCCACACAATGAAAACTTTCGAATAACATTGGTCGCTAAAGAATGCAAAGAAGAAGATGAATGGTTCACAGACAATGGGTGCTCATCTCATATGACAGGAGATCAAATAAAATTTGTCAGCTTAAAGAAAAAGGGTGGAAATGTTGCATTTGGAGATGACTTATCTACCAAAATTCTTGTAAAAGGAACTGTAAATCTTGGAAGTGAAAATGTAAAAGAAGGAAAAGTCCTATTGGTTAAATATCTGAAGCATAATCTCCTCAGTGTCAACAAAATATGTGATCAAGGATACACTCTTACGTTTGACTCCCAAAAATGTAAAATCATAGAACATAACTCGGGAAGAATTGTTGCAACTGCAACAAGAAGACCGAACAACATATACATCCTAGACATGAAGAAGAGAGAGAAGACAAAATCCACACAAAATGATTCCAAGGAAGAAAAAGTTCCAAAGACCAAAAATAAGGATGAAGTATTATTGAGTGCCACATATTCAAGGGGAACAACCCCAAAGAAGAGAGTTACCTTTTGCTATTAAAATCAGGGGGAGCAGCCCTACCCTTTGCCATTGATGTCAAAGGGGGGGAGAAATTGGGATCATGATGATAGGGGGAGCATGAGTGTTTCCATCAATGACAAAGGGGGAGATTGTTGGAATATTGGTTGTTGTCATTGATGTCAACCCCAGTCATTGGTTTTGGACTGCAAGATTGATGAAGGTATTTGGACATGAAGTAAAGTGCACATGCAAACACAACACTCATGGATGGATAGTATACATAATTTTGTTTCTGGGGGTAGGTGGAACATCACGTGGGTCCTCATGGTTGAGGAGAAATGAATTTTTGAAGATGACAAAGTTTATTGAAGAAGGAAGTACATGTTGGCTCTGAAGATAATTAAAGAAAATAATTACAAAATAAGAAAGTGTCAGGTCGGCCCTAATGTTAAAAGAAAGTGACATAAAAGTTATAAATACATATCATTATACATTCATTTTACACACACAAGTCTAATTTCAGAGGAAATCTGAAGAAACGAAGGTCATATTTCAATGGAGGATGAAGTCTTTTGGTGATGTGTTCTAAGGTATGTTATTTACAAGTCATCTTACCATTTTCTCTATAAAAAAATTTCTAGAATGATTCAGATGGTGAAATTGATATGGTATGGAGAAGATATATCTAGGTACATATGGTAAAAAATTCATCTCTTTATTCACTATAAGTTTGGAGATACACTATGTGGAAGATAGGGTTTTTGACTAGTCCTGAAGCTAGTCAATAAACAGGTGTTCCGGGTAAAACAATCATAAATTCTTCATAGAGAATACAAATGAAGTGAGACCAATTTCATTAGAAAACGTACGAGGTTTAGTTTCTTGTGTGAGATTTTCAGAATCTGATGTTAAATATTGAACACGAGGCATTATGTACAAGTTCGCTCTCCTGAATAAACCAAAATTGAATAAGGTCTACCATTCTCTCTATAACGTCTTTTTGGGGAGGATTCAAGGAGTGAAACTTGGAGGAGTTTCAGAGAATACATTGAGTAATATTATATACAGGATCAGAGTATTCCAATAATTGAAGAATTGTAGAAGTTGAAGAAGTCTCAGGAAGCATTATCAGGTTATATGTGATGGTTGGTTGATGGTGATGATTTAATGTAAAGTTTTATTATCTATCATATATTATTGGGTGGAAGGAAGGGGCAAGGATGGAGAGGTAAAAAATCTCTTGATATTGGAAGATTATATATTCCTCTTGGAGGTTTATCCCTCCCTTTATATTTGGAAGCTATAGCTACCTTTGGAAGTCATTACTTCCCTTGAACAATAACTATTGATTATTTCTCATATATTGTGCATGGTGTATTGTGGTGTATTGGTGTAACTCT
>ML778363.1:357804-404694 GCA_009831015.1 Picea engelmannii
CCCCTTCTCAGTATCAATAGGAACAATAATAAGTTGGATTTCAAAATTGCAAAAGGTTATTTCACTTTCAACAACATAATCAAAGTATGTTGCTGCTATAGAGGCTAGTAATGAAATGATTTGGTTACAAAGCTTTATGAAGGAATTGGGAAAGAAGAAGGATAATAATAGGTTGTACTGTGATAGTGAGAGTTCCATTCATATTGCAAAGAACTCAACCTTCAATTCAAATGCTAAGAATATACAATTGAGGTACCATTTCATACAATCCGTCTTGGAAGATGGACATTTGAAGTTGGAAAAGATACACACTAGCCAGAATCCTGCAAGCATGTTAACTAAGGGATTAACTAGGGAGAAACTGAGTTCCTACTCAGTTTCAGTTGGTCTTCAAGAATGAAGGTGAAGATGAGAAATTTTCTAGGTCCAAGAAGGATCATATCCCAACAGATACAACAGTGGTGGAGTTTTTGAGATCAGTCTCCAAGTGGAAGATTGTTGGTTGTGGAGCTTGATTATCTTCTTGATTCATAGGTATTTATTTTTAGCCATGTTTATACCCCATGAGGAATTTACACCCTAGAAGAATGTACACTCCATGCGGGGGAGTGCAGGGGGGGTATCCCCCCTGAGGGGTCCAGGGGAAAGCAGGCCCCCGAAGGAAAAATTGCGTTGTAAATGTATATTGTAATTTCATAGTAAATCTAGACAGTTCATTATAAGGTCACAGATCTGACAGTAGAAGTTATGTTATGGTCTTTTCCCTAGAAAGAAACCCTCTTTTATGAGGGAAATGTATTGTAGCTATGTATCATTGTGAATATTGTATTTTGAGTGAGGAGACTATGAGAGAAGAAGAGGAAGTTACAATGGGTGTGTTGTAGGTTGTATCCCTTCATTTGTTGGATAATAATAAAGGAAGGACCTACCAATTTCTCTGGTGGAAGTAGCCCACACTGGGTGAACCATGTATATCTGTGTCTCTATTGTATTGTGTATCTTCTGTGTTTTATTTTATTTCTCCGCGATCCTGTTTTTCTAACACGCTGAGTCCTGGCCTGCTCTTCCCAAAGGGATATCATTCTATCCTATCCTTTAGAGAATTCCATCAAAGATATTTTAATATCTTCTTGGACCTTGGATAAATGATCCTGCATTTCGCTCAAATGATGTTGTAGTATGCCCTGGTTGTTCTGTAAAGTATCAAAAACCCTTTCAGCCAACAATGCTTTCTATGATTCCAAAGTCTCTCCCATACCGACCTCTTGATTTTATTCCTCAGAATTAGCTCTAAGTGGTTGTCCCCCACGACCTCTTCTTTTGGGGATTGAAATAATCATAGGTTGGCGAAGGAAATTTTCTCTGATACCATTGTAATGTTCCTAAGTTCTTTGCTTCCTGAAACAAGTTTTTTCTTGTTGATTTTTACGTGTCTGAGTTGTGGTTTGTTTCAGATTTGCAACAGTGACATTCTTATGGTGTTAAAAAAATATAGTAAACACACAAGTGCGACATGTAAATGTATATATTTTAACACAAAAATACCAACAATATGAGATCTGCCCTTTATTTATTTATTAAGATGATCACCATACATAGAATCTTCAGATTTGGAATAGTATAAGGAAAATATGATGATGAAGCTGAAGATAACTCCAAAATACAATAGGATAGAGCAATAGAAGTCCCTTGAAGCCTCCCAAAAGATGCAGATCGATATAGATGAGTTGATATGCCTGTGTGCACCACCCTTGTACCATGCATAATCCTTGGAATAGACTCAGATCTAACATATCTAACCCCTTAATCACAAATTTTGAACATAAAACAACAGATATGAGGGTTATAGGCCCTGGAATAATTTTTCTCTACCAATGGATAATATTTTAGCTTAGATCTCAATAATCCCTCTTCAGGGAATGCACCCTTCCTTAAAAAAAATTCCCCTAGTCCACAATAATTCAATAAGAAAGTTAAACCCTCCACTAACTACTGGAAAATAGAGCTAGGATGATGTCCATGACTTCTGGAATATATTTGGCTATAGATCTGTCTTCCCCAAGTCAAATTTACCTCGCTTTCTTCAGCCAGTGTGCCCCACCTACTAGAAATACTTCAAATCTATATCTTTTCTCTTCCAAAGTTGGTAGTGATGACCATGTAGTGTAGTAGAATGGTGAGGGAGGAATATTTCACATCCTTGTCCAATCTTGGATCAGGAACTGAGGGATATTTCACTTCCTTGCTGGTCTCTAGGGTTTATTGACTCAAAATCCTCAAAACGTAAGATGCAGAGCTCAAATGATATTTATAGAAAATAACATGAATGAGGAGTGAGGTGAACTCCTCTTCTTTTTATACCTCCACCATCTAATTTTCTGTTGAGTTACTTTTTCATTAGCTAAGGGTTCTATTTTAATTTTTCCTTTAAGTTACATAACCTTTTTCCCTTTTAACTTGTGTCACTTTAATAACATTAGTTCTCCTAGTGACATTTCCACACCTCAAATTCCCCATTGTTTTACCTTGGACTATAGTCTAGAGGGGTATCTAGACTACTAAGCCCTCATTGTTAGTGGGGAAAATCCCCCTATAGTGGGTCAAGGTACAAACATAACACTGACTTCCCTTAAAAGACAGTTCTATTTCTAAGCTACCCCAAAACTATCTAAACTGAAAGACAAGAGAGAGGAAAGAAGGTCATTAGGTGTACCTTTGGTCCTTGCAGCTGGTGTAGACCTCTTTCACCTTTGCAACTTCCTAGATTGAGGGTCTCCTCCAAAACATGACCTGCAAAAGGTTAGGAAAACAATGCTACAACGTATACGATCTCTACTTATCACTTTCAATATTCAAATATAGACATACATGCACAAATCAATAAAAACATATAGACACAATGTTTTGGGATAGGAATGGACTCTTTTATTTAATATTAAGATCAGAAAGATTAAAACCTTCATCGGTAAACGCTCTGTGAACTAGGTCCGAGCTCCTTTATCATGGGTTCAAGTGCATCATGTTGATACTGAGAGGGGGGTGAATCAGTATCAAGTACAATTTAAAACCTTTTTCAACTTATACTTAAACCATTCAATTATATCCAATGAGCAGTGACCAATAGTATAACATTTACACCAATACACCACAGTACACCATGCACAATATATGAGAAATAATCAATAGTTATTGTTCAAGGGAAGTAATGACTTCCAAAGGTAGATACAACTTCCAAATGTAAAGGGAGGGATAAACCTCCAAGAGGAAGATACAATCCTCCAATATCAAGAGAGAGTTGAACTCTCCATCCTTTCCCCTTCCCTCCACCCAAGAGTATACGAGAGATAATAAAACTTTACATTAAATCATCACCATCAACCAATCATCACATAGAACCTGATAATGCTTCCTGAGACTTCTTCAATTTCTTCAATTCTTCAATTCTTGGAGTACTCTGATCCTGTAGATAATATTACTCAATGTATTCTATGAAACTCCTCCAATTTTCACTCCTTGAATCCTCCCCAAAAAGAAGTTATAGAAAGAATGGTAGACTTTATTCAATTCTGGTTTATTCAGGAGACCGAACTTGTATAGAATTCCCCACGCTCAATATTTAACATCTGATTCTGAAACTCGTACATAAGAAACTATAGTCCATAATATTTCCAATGAAATTTGTCCCACATCATTTGGATTCTCGATGAAGAAGTTATGATTGTTTTACCCAGAACACCTGTTTATTGACTAGCTTCAGGACTGGTCACAAACCCTATCTTCCCCAGAGTGTATCTCCATAATTATAGAGAATCAAGAGATGAAATTTTTACCAGAGGTACCTTGATATGTCTTATCAATACCATAGGAATTTCACCATCTGAATCGTTCTAGAAAAAAAATTATAGCAAAAATGGTAAGATGACCTGAAAATAACATACCTTAGAACACATCACCAAAAGACTTCATCCTCCCTCGAAATCCGGCCTTCTTTACTTCTTATTTCCTCTGAAATTTGAATTGTATAAAATGAATGTATAATTATTTTCTTTAATTATCTTCAGGGCCTACATGTACTTCCTTCTTCAATTCACTTTGTCAACTTCAAAAATTTATTTCTCCTCAACCATGAGGATCCATGTGACGTGCCACATACCACCGGAAACAACATGATGTATACTATCCATTCATGGGTGTTGTATATGCATGTGCATTGTTCTTCATTTCCAAATACATTTATCAATCTTGTGGTCCAAAGCCCATGACTAGGGTTGACATCAAGGACAACAACCAATCTTCCAATACATCAATCCCATGCAAGCTTCTCACAACCAACTTATCAATTGGGAAAGGAGAAAGGGTTGTATAAGGAGAAAGGGCTCGAGACAAATGCTAAGGCCAAAACTCAGAATAGGATGCAAAAATTGGGCAAAGAAGGGGAATGGATTTTGGCATAGTTTTCTTATTCTCTTGCTTGTTGTTGTAAATGAGACCCGATACCTCTTTTTGTATGAGAAAAAGATGGTTATTCGGTTTGGGGATGGGATACAATGGGTAAAATGGTTGGGAAACCCTCGATAGCTCGTAAACTCATCTGAATTCCTTGCAATTTTATATTTTTTGCAATTTTTGGATGTAAACACGGGCTTACTAGTATGAAACTCGCACATGTACGTGTTCTAACTAGTATACAACTCATGTGTGCATGCAGGATAATAGTGTTGGCATATTTACAGACAGAGTGTGCTTGTCATTGATGGAAAGAACAACAACAATGTTGGCAGGTTTACAGGTAGAGTGTGCATGGCAAGAAAAACAACAAATATTCAAAAGAGAAAGCTCAAGAAGCTCAGGAGAGATAGCGTTCTGAGATGCGTAGACAAGATCCCATACATCAAGGCTCACAGAAGGATCAAAGGTCGAAGAACCTTTGACACTTAGAAATTATTCCAAGTCAGGAGGATGCGTAAGCTCAGGAGGAGGAGCGAAAGTGGCCGTTGGATCACCAATCCCGAATACCCAATGGTTGTCGGATCGAAGCATGAAGGACTAGCAACCGTTGGATCGAGTATAATTGCAAAGAGTATAATGGCCAAGATCCATCCTCCAATTTCTTGAAATGTGAAATCATGATGAGATATGAACCATTGGATCTAGAGGACATGTGGAAAGATATCGACATTTCACTGACTCGCAAACTGGAGAACTCAAAGGTGAGAGTTGTAGGAACTCACAAAATGATCTGGGTCGTTGGATCCAGAGGACACGTGGCGAGAGATCAACATTTCACTGACTCGAAAACTGAAAGAGTCAAAGGTGAGAATTGGAGGAACTCGTGAAATGATCTAGACCATCGGATCACTGAGGATCATGGACCGTTGATATGGCACAACGAAGAACGAGGTCCTAGCTCTCAAAGAGTTGATCTAGACTATTAGATCATGGGGAATTGTGAGTCGTTGATCTGATGCTCGCAAATTTTGGGAAGGTAGGAGGAAAATACCTGAGGATCTGGGAGCCGCAACAATCCTAGCCCTTCATTTGCGAAGGACACGTGGCCGTTGATAAAGCATATTCGCAGAATCTTGAATTAGGAGAACTGTGTCGAGCAGTTCACATATATTGTGAAATGTGAAATCATGACTTGTTCACAACCATTGATCAAAGAAAAGATCTGGACCGTCGATCTATCACCATCGCTATTTCAGGTATCGGGAGAACGGAGGTAAGGAGACTCCCAAAGTCGCGAAATGCAAAATCACGACTTGATCTGAGTCTTCAGATCGAGGAGATATATGTACCATTGATTGTCTAGGGAGACGAGACGTGAAGTCACGAAACATGAAATTACAAAGCGCTCGAAATATTTGGCCCATGGTCACAGCGAAAGGTCAAAACAACGAAAAGTTAAGGGAGGAGACAACAACGCTAAGATCCATTTCAGAGTTTCGCGAGTTGGGAAGATCGAGGAAAATCATAGCTGGATATCCAAAAATGCGAAGTCATGAAATGCATGTTGGATAAGCGTCTGGTCATAGCCGTGATCATGTGGAAGGTAGGAGCTTAGTAATAAAATCTAGCGCCCACTGTATGGATTTCTCAGAAAGGGAAAAAGGCGTCGAAGTCATAAACGCGTAGAGGTTTTCTCAGTAACTTCTAGAACAAGGTGATGGCATCTACCAGAGAATTAGAGGAGCAGTAGGATGATTTCCAGAGGAGATGAAGAGTCTCGACTAGTAGAGAAGATAAGGAATCTCAGCATAATGGCCACTGATGATGAACTCATAGGAAACAAAAACGATAGAGAAGATGAAGAGTTTCCATGATGATCAGGAGATGATTGGACATGAGAAAGGCATGCAGAATAGTGAAGTGATGGAGGAATGTGAGTTAGCTATGCAGTTATGAGGAATACATGAAAAAAACAACTTGCAGGGGCAGAAAAATGACACTGATAAGAGCATGCAAAGGTATTGCACATGGTGATGCAAAAGGTGCACATAGAGTATAAAAATGTAGAACAAAGAAGAGATGAGTGCGGCTATTGAGAGTTACTGATGCAGGTAAAAGAAGGCTGTGTACAGTGGCTAAATTTTACAGAAGAAGCATAGCGCATAGAACATAACTTCATATCTGAGAGAGGAAGAAAAAGTCAAGGTGTGCATGCAGAGACAGAGCAACAAGACATTGATGCATGCAGAGCATAATAGTGCACCAGAATAGTGATGAGACTGGTAAGATATAGATAAACATTGTATCTCTGTAATAAGTCTGAAGTAACGAAGTTGTTATACTCAGGGTGGTTGGGAGGTTCTAGGGAGGATTTGTGTCCTCAGAGTTTCAAGTGGGTGCTTGAACATAGGGAGTTGTAGCTTCCATCTGGTTGCAGCCAGAAATACCAGTGTGGCAGGGTGGTGTGAGGGCGATCTGTTGTTCCCTGTTATATAGGTTGGTGTCTATGTGAATGGAAGTTGGTGCTTCCATCCAGTTGGTACTGGAACACTCATGGATTTGGTGCTTCCTTCTAGTGGGTGCTAAAGAAACCAGGGAGTTGGTGCTTCCTACTAGTAATTGCTAGAGAAAACAGAGAGTTGGTGCTCTCAACAAGTTGCATATTGCAAAATAGAGGTTTTAGCCTCAAGAGGATTTGGAGCTCACAATTATGATAATGTAAATAAAATAAAGATTACTTATCATATCAAGAAGAAGAGGTTTTTCCCTTTATGGGTTTCCTCAGGAAATATCTGTCTCTGTATATTTCATGTGTGTGATTGATGTTTAATATTCTATTGTTTACTTCTCTAGATCATTGTGATCATCATTGAGTGAACTATGAAGAGTTTAAAATGGGCATAACAGTTTAATCATAGTAACTACTGATTCACCCACCCTCTCAGTTGTTCAACAAATAGTTCAATAGGGCGTGTATAGTTCCAAAAACTAGTTTTTTAAGAAGAAGCCTCAACAGTATTCTGGAAAAATATGTAAGTGGAAAGGCCAAGGCCATGTATGCATAGGTAAGGCATATTTGGACTATAAAATATGACCCCTAATCTGTGAGGTCAGAAGAAAAACTGATGACCGAAATAAATTACAATATCTTTTC
This sequence comes from Picea engelmannii, assembly GCA_009831015.1. NCBI lineage: Eukaryota > Viridiplantae > Streptophyta > Pinopsida > Pinales > Pinaceae > Picea > Picea engelmannii. Next base: position 365,408 of record ML778363.1, read on the forward strand.
AAGTGGGAAGGCACATATTCGAGTGAGCTCGAGACAAGTGTTTGGACGCGTGCCATCTGCAAAACAATGATAATATCTCCAAGGCAGGGATACCCATGCTCGAGAAGAACTAAGCATGCTTCCAATCAAGTACATTGCAGATCCATGTCATATAAATTTCTATATAAAGTGTAGCCATGAGAAATACATAGAATATCTACATCTCAAAATCATTTGAAGATATACAAGTACAATATAATATGCATCTTCAAGAAGCATTGATGCCTGCGGCTGGAGATGTGGAGCTTCATAACTCGAGAAAAAAATTCACTATTTCAAAACTCAAGTAGGAGTACAATATGAGTGTAAGACTCACTACCCTGAGGTCTTCGACATGCCATCGGGGAAATACTGGAGGATCTCGATCATCAGGCACATAACTTCATTGATTTTGAATCCGAATTTCATTGGATTCTTGAGATGGTTGACTCATGAAAGTCAAGAGATAAACTACACAATGGCTTACTCAAGTTGGATAAAACTTCCCCTGGAAAAAAGAATGACAAAATTATGAGACTTAGGAGACTAAAATTTGACATAAGTCTATGACACAAGAGGCACCACAAACTCTCCATATGTTTGGAAGAGTATCCAAACAAAAGGAGGACACTGCTCTATGTAACGAGAACAACTTCCTAAGGTCATACTAGATCCCAATGCTTTGCGAACAAATGAAAGGATGTGATTTGTCCAAGGGAGACTATCTTGTTGCCGAAAAAAGAGAATGTATATCCCGTCCCCTCTTTTTGGAATATTTTTTTTTTTTGTCTTTTTCAAAATTTTAATGAGCTTGAAAAATAATAAAGAATGCTATGTTACAAAGGAGGAACGAGTGTCATGGGAAATAAAACTAGTTCCAAGTGCATGGAACATACTAATGCTTAGTTCAAGGAGACACGTGCATGATAAGGACACTCAGGAAAATTCCTCCATGGGTCAAGGTGTCAGATTGCAAGGGAAAAAGTGTTGCAAGGCTTGTGTTTAAGGAATGATTTGAAGGCTCAATTGATAGCAACATGGAGCCGACATTAGGCCAAATATGCAAGGATGACACTTGTGATGCGATTAAGTATGACACAACAAGACTCCTTCCATGTGAAGTTTTATGTGCCCAGAGAAGGTAATCTCGATGGTTTTTCACGTTTGGAGAATCTGAAAAAATGCTAAAAGAAGACTTTAGGGAGTTTTTTTTTCATAACTAGTCCAATCGGTTCGAAAAAGGGTTAAACTTATACCAATTAGATGTCTCTTCAAAACCATTTTAACGAGTGTGACAAAGACAAGATCACTCGACTATGTTTTCAATTTTAAGGAGTCTGAAAAGAGCTTAACTATGGACTCACAACCTTTTTCTAAGTTTAGTCTCCTTAGCCCGAAAAAGTATAGAATATAACTTAGGAGAACTCTCCCGATGAGACAAGTCTCTCGAGGCATACCTTTTTCCTAGATAATCTGTTGGCCAAAAAAAGGTGAAAATTATGCCAACTAGATGTTCTTTCTGAACCAATTAATGAGTGTGAAAGGAACTAGGTCACTCGTCAATATTTTCATATTTAGGGAGTCTTAAAAAGATCTTAACTATGGACTCTGAGGGGGTTCATTTTTCATAAGTAATATCCAAGGACCTAAAAAGAGATAAACCAAAACCAAGGAGAATGTCCCTTTCGAAAATTTAGTCCCTCAGGCCCAAAAAAGGGTTAAAATTATTCTTGAGAATACTCTCCCAGCAAACCAAAGCTCCTAGGGCATACCTTTATTTGTAAATTAGTCGTCTAGAAAGAAAAAGGGGTAAAATACCACCATACAGATGTGCCTTCAAATTTGATTTTGGCAAGCATGAAGGGAAACAAGATCACTTGACAATATTTTCAATTTTAGAGAGGATGAAAATGGATTAAACAAGACTCCAGGGGGGATTCTTTTCTCAAGTAATCCAGACGAGACCGAAAATAATAAATGAACTCTCATTATATGTTGCTTTCAAAGTTCAAGTGAGATTGAAAGACAAAAAACCATGATCTTTAGGGATTCCCATGGGAAGAGCCAAGAATGATGACTAGAAAGAAGAATGAGGCAGCAATACGTAATCATGGCGAGACTAAAAAGGACTCCCAAGCCTATGGAAAAAACTCACAGTAGGGACACTAAAATGCAGCAAAGGATCTACCTAGGGAATCCATGTAGAGGAAGTCTCTACCACATAAATATGACACTTCTAAAACAATTGGGAAGGTTCCGTGTTGCACTTCGGTGGGATCGATCCTATGGAAAAGTGGAAAAATCAACAATATGCAAAATGGAGGGGGTGAAAACCTAACCTATATGCAATAGTTGAAAAATGAATTTTACCATGGGATGATAAAAGTGTAACCCATCTCAAGAAAAACACCAAACTAAAAGAACAAGTTCATTGGAATGACCCAAAGATATCTCAAAAGAAAACTTAAGTAGCCACCAAGTCAAGAAAGGAGAAAAAAGGGACCAAAATAGGGCAAAAATGACAAAAAAGTCTATAAATAGAGATGGACAACTCATTTTAACTATTGCGATTTGGAAAATAACCAAAAAGGTAAAAAACCTCTTTTTCAAAACGAGAATTCAAGGAGCTACGGTGGACGAAAAACCCTCACACTTGGACCAAGTAAGTACAAACAACCTTCTCTTTCAATTTTATGCATCCTTTTATGCTAATTTTCATGTTTGGAAGGTTTGCGCCCTTGTAAAATGGTTGGGCCTGCATGTACGTGGGTTGTCCATGCTCAACCCATGTATGTATGTAGGAAAATTAATACTTAGTCCGCATACATATTCGACTGTCCTAAAGGAAGCCCACATACACCTCTTTAAATGTTCAAGAATAAGGGCTACTCCTTTCCAAATGTTTGTGCAATATGATATATGTCCATTGGATAGAAATGGAACATGAGGAACTCGATGTCTTGGTCGAAGAGGATCCTGGGGCCATTGCTATGATGAAACAATGTGGCATGTGGAATTTCTTCCAGTGTCCATTCATGAGGGAACAACCTAGATTGTTGAACCATTTGGTAGAGTATTGGCATCCCGATGCATAGGCATTCATGCTAGAGGGCCAGTCACTAACTCCAACGACAAAGGATATCTATTTTTTGACCAACCTCTCTAGAAGGGAGAATAAGTCAATTTGAGGACCTTTCCTCCAGGGTCGTACGACATAGAGGATTACATTGAGATGTACTATGAGGCTGGTACCGAGAAAGTAGGATCTCAGGTGCCGATAAACAAGATCACCCACCTCCATGTTCGGATCGTACTCTTCATGATTGGGTAGATCGTGAGATCCACAACACTCCATCAGGCCTCCTGTGCACATATGCATTGCGTAGTTCAGTGTTTGGATGCCACCATTTTTTAATGGAGTACTACCATGCTTACATGCATGAAGAAACAACTCACAGACTATCAGAGGAGGGTGAACAAGAACTTTGGGTTCAGAACAATATTGTGTGTTTTCTTCTTCTTCGAGAGTGCCTAGTATTAGCCCGAGGGATACAATACGGGGGCATATTTCCTCCTTTTCAACATTGTGCATGTGGGAAGTTTTGTTGTCTAGATAGGGTGGAGGGAGAACCCAGGAGGATTTTGATGAAAAGTTTTTTGATTGATGGGACCGTCAGATTCCCGTGATTGAGTATTATCCATATGTAGGAATCAGTTTCCTGAGGGATCCTGATATGCCCATGCCCCCTAGCGAGGAGCGCGGTGAGATAGGTAAACACAATTTTAAAAGTTATTTAATATATATTTTTTTTGAATTTTAAAATATTATCCTTTTTATGTTAATGTCAAAGTACTAACTTAAAGATCTGCTATATATAGATGTGGGACCAATGCGACCAGTTGACTTCACCAGGACCAGGCGTCGTCCTCAACAAGAGGTCGGGCCAACAGGAGTAGGAGGACCAATAGCTGCAGGAGGACCCCCAACCGGAGAGGCTGAGAGAGTGTTGTGGTGAGTAGAGAGAAACCTGATGGCTCTCACTCGTGTAGTACCCATGGCAGAGATAGAGGACTTGCCCCCGACCATGCAACCACATGTAGTAGGGGTGCCCAGGACTTGGGTCCAGTTGCTCCGATGTCTTGCGAATGCCATAGTTCATTACAGTAGGGCCAATAGGCCAAGACAATAGTTAATTTTGGACCACATATGTCCTGAGGGAACTTTTTGTATTTTGTATTGAGGGCTTAAGCCCAACGATGTATACCGGATCTATTTGAGGATTTATGGTCCACTTTGTACTCATGAAATTATTGTTTTGAGATATATTATATATACATCTTTTTTTTCTGATGGATAAACATTTTGTACAAATGTATTTACATGTGTATGTATGTGTTTTACTTTTACATGTGAGCAACATGCCAATTTAATACTTAATTAGCCAAAGTATCAATTGGTTTCTTAGATCTCCTAGACACATGAATATAAGTAATATAATCAAAATAGTGTTCTAAGAGACGTACCCTAAGGAATCATCGGTGAAGGGTGGGATCATAAATGCGATATACCCCATTTAATTGGGACATGACCAGTTGAGCATATAAATAAACCCAGAGTTGAGAAATACCATGTGACAAGGCACTACATAGTAATTATATCATTGCACTGTACTCGAAAACATTATCGGTTGTTTTTCTTAGAAAAATACCTCCAGAAGATAACAATTGACCACAAGGTGTAAAAATCACCCAAGATGCGGAATAAAGATTTCGAGTGTGTTGGCTAGCACCATTCGCAAACCCAACATAGACTTTAGATTCACTTGACATCTGCCACAGTGAAAAAGAAAACATAATGACTACACATCCATAAGACAAAAAAACAAGAATGTATAAAAAACTATACATATATACAATCATTCACGCTCAGGTGACCGACCTAAGTGTAATACTTCTTAAGGTAGAGCCCATTTCTAGGCTCTGCTAAGGCATTACCCTCGAAATCAACCAGACTATAAGAACATTTTTCTCAGACTTTTTTCAAAATGAAAGGTCTAAACCACATGGGTTTGAACTTGCCTTCCCCCAAGGGATATTTGTCTTGGTCGTAGACTAGGACAAGATCACCTTCAGAGAAAATCCAAGGGCGGACCGACCAATCATACTGACACTTAACACATTTTTTACGAGCCTCGTTATCTAAGGCTGCATCTCAACGCTACTCATTGAGCTGCTCAAGATATAAAAGACATTCCTCAAGTGTTGTAGTGTCGGGAAGTAGTTCCACTACCAAATTTAGAGAGGGGATTTGACATTCAATTGGAAATACTGCCTCCAGCCCGTAAACGAATTGGAAAGGAAAAAAAACGGTAGCAGTCTTTACTGAAGTTCGATAAAGCCAAAGTGTCTAAATATAACATCAAATGCCAATTTGACTTGGCCGAATTAATCATTCGCTGAAGAATGGTATTGAGAGACTTATTCATATATTTCACTTGACCATTCACTTATGAGTAATAAGGTGACGAATGTTCCTGTTTAAACCCTAGTTTTGATGTTAATTCAGACATCATTTTGTTCTGGAAGTGACTACCATGGTCAGTGAAAATATCCTTCGGAATACCGAACCTGGCTACAATCTGATTGAAAATGAAAAGGGAAGTTGCTTCCCTGTCATTGTTAAATGTCAACATAGCTTCGACCCACTTAGTAAAGTATTCTACTACTACGATGATATAGTGATTCCCCTTGGCAGAAATCGGGTGACATGTAGTGAAATCAATCCCCCACTTGGTGAAAGGACCAACAACAATAACTGGAAACATAGGAGCTGGGTATGCCCACATATTTAGAGAGAAGATATAACATGGATGACACTTCTTGACTTATCAACAAAATATTTGATTAACAACGACCAAAAGTATTCAGCACAAAGAATATTTTGGGTTGTTTCCAACCCAGACATATGACTATCACATGATCTTGTGTGACAGTCGTTTAAAAAAATCTCTGCTTTTTTGTGAGTGAGACATCGATGGAGGATGAAATCTACTCCTTGAAAATATAAAGTATCATCGAGGATAAGATAATTCCATGCTTGGTGGCAGATTCGTCGATGCTCATCACGAGAAGTAGAAGAAGGGCACTTCAAAGTCTAAAGATACATAAGTATATATCCATACTAGGGATCTGAATATGCAATAAGAAAAATATCTCCGTTGATTGGTGTCTCTTCGGGAGAAATATCACTACTTTTGACCAGAAGTTCCGAGATTAGTTCAACAAAGAACAATGACTTTTATATTTCGCCGAAACAAAATCCAAGTCAAAATCTTATAGGATGACTATCCATCGACTGATTTTCCTACCGATGACCCGTCATGTTAACACATATTGAAAAGGGTTGATTATGGCTACGACAATGGTCTTTCAAAGGAAAATATAATGACAGAACCGTTGGACAATGTGTACAACCGCCAAAGTGAGTTTCTCAACATGAGAGTAGTTGAGTTCTGGTCCAACTAGGCCTCGACTGAGATAGTATATAACATGTTCTTAGAGCATGTCATCCTCTTGGACCAAGACCATGCCGATTGTACACTCTACGTCAACCACATACAAAAATAAATCCTTGCAATAATCAGGAGGATTGAGCAGAGGGGAAGATGTCAGAGCACATTTCAATGCTGAGTTGATTCATCCTAACATAATGGGACCCTGGTTTTCAAGAGGTGCATGAACCCTTTAGTAATATCAACATAATTAGCAACAAAACACCAAAGAAAATTTTCTTTCCTCTGTAGACTCTAAAGTTGGGGACTTGTGCGCGAGGGAGACAATTGAACTATTGCCTCAACCTTCATATGATCGACCATGATCCCTTTTATTGACACGATGAAACCTAACAAGCATCCCGATCTCACACAAAAAACGCACTTGTTTGGATTCAAGCGAATCCAATAATAGTGACACCTCTAAAAGATTAGTCGTAAATGGGCGGGATGATCAGATCTCTTATGAAAACATGATGCCATATCATCAAGATATGCCTCGAATATGTGTTTGAGGTCGTGAAAATCAAATGACATGGCCAACTAAAAAGTAACTCCAATATTCTTCAGGCAAAAAGACATTTTTCTATACATGAATGTACCCCAAGGACAAATGAAATTCATTTTATGTTGGTCCTCAGGCTTGATCTGAATTTGATTGTACCTAGAAAAACTGTCCATGAAAGAAAATACCTCGCAACCTGCACATTCATCGACAATCTGGTCAATAAATGGGGTCAAAAAATTGTCTTTCGAGAAAACTTTGTTCATGTCATGAAATTCCATACATACGTGGATTGTACCATGCTGCTTGTTGACTAGAAAAGGGTTTGATACCCATTTCGTCAATTGCACGGGGTAGATAAAACCATCTTTGATGATTTTTTCTAGTTCAACCTTTATCATCGCTACCTTGCGAGGATTGACTGGGTGAAGATTCTGACGGATAGATTTGACATTAGGATAAGTCATGATATTGTGCTCAAAATTACGTGGATCAATGCCTGACATATCCTCATAAGACTAGGAAAAAACGTCGTGAAATTGTTTAAACAATTCAGTGTAGATTTGAATATCTTTGGGAGAACAATCCACTCCAATGAAGAAATTTTTCATGACGCCAAGGGTTTTGGAGATTTCAATAGGAATCGTTTCAACAATACTTTTCATGGTTCCCTCAACATATATTCTGTGCATAGCCATAGGGTTAATATGACAAGGGGAATCTCCATTCATGGTCATAACAAACTCCCCTTCCTTTATTCTTTTGAGCTCGGGTAAGAGATAAGATCTGTGGTGAAGATCATCCCAAGGTATGATTGGCCCAGTCATTGCCTCCTGGATCACCTCGTCAAAGGGAAAGACTAATTCCAAAGGGTCATGGGAGGAGAGAGAGTCTTGAGCCCAAATAGGCTCGAGAAAAGGATCTAGCTCATGTGGGGGATTCCAATCAAGGTTGGCTGAGGCTTGCTGGAAAATAATGTATGCAATCTCAGTAGCAGATAAGGGCATGGACATGACAAGGTTCCCTACCCCTTCCATCAAGGCCAATGGGGAAGGTAAATTCCATGGGTCATCAAAGTAACTCATTATAAAAGACATGACCTAAAAAATAGCAGCCTTCAGCTGGTCGGGGACAATTGAAACAAACCTAACATAATTGGTAGGTGGAGGATAATCAAAAGTCCCCATTAGAGATGGAAAAAATATACCACCTAAATTCCCAGTACCTGGCTATGGGACGCAAATCATCATAATCGTGGATGCCCCCGATGAAGGCTCGGGATGTGAGAAGGATAACTGATCAAAAGTTATGATCCGACCTTCGTGAGGAAAACATAAGGCCCAGAAAAATAGTGGATACAATCGTTGTCATATCGTAGGTCCAACTCTATCCTAAAAAAATATTGTAGTTGAGAGACACATCTACTACTTCTACCTCGACGCACACAGTTTTTCCCTCCAACTCCATGGGGAAAGAGGGAATTATACCATGTGGTATAAATGATAAACCGTCAAACGCAATAAGCAACGTGGGAAACAAGGACAATTGAGGTTGGCCAATGGCCTTCCAACATGCCAATGACATCACGTAAGTCGAGGCACCCTCATCAACCACCGAATGAAAAATGTTCTGTGCCAACAATTTTGTGGTGTACGCCACTACTATTAGAAAAGTGATATGGTGAGGAAGACAAGGTTTATGGTCCATAGGGTAAAAAGAAATCATTCCTCAATTACTGGTCTCAGTTTCTCCCAAGATAGACAACGATGCATTTCTCTAAGAGGGGAAACTATGGAGAACTTCCAGATAGAACATTACACAAGGATTTTGTACTAGATCCTCCACGACGGAGTAATTCTGAGCAGCCCTTGCGTTTGGGTTGTGAGAATCCTTTTTGAATGCACATTTACGGATGTGAGTCATTGTTTCTCCCACTGTCTTCTCAATTTGAAGAGGAGTCAATGGGTTGGAGGCATCTTTTCCCTTCTCAACAGATTATGGCATTTCATAATTATGAGCCATGGTTGTAATATGAGTGTCAGATTTCATCATATAAATGTTGGCAGCCCCATTGTTATTATTAGGTGCGGGGGATCTATGACTGCCCCCATGCGCACTCATGCATGAGGAAGTTTGAGACATATGTTTCCCTTTTGGAAAAGGGTTTGTCAACATGATAGGATATTGTTGTGCCAGTATCTTTTGATATTCCTCAAGCCGAGGGAATTGGTGAGTTAAGTGGTCTTCTATGAAAATATTACACATAAACTTCACCTTTCTCTTTTTGTTTTTCCCTCACCAACATTATTTGCAGCCTTCTTATCCCCCTCACCCTTCTTATTTTTATGTTTCCTCTTTCCCTCAGTTTGTTGGTAACCCTTAGGATTTGTCGATTGCACAGTATGAACATCCAAGGTTTGGGTTACAGAGGCATTCAAACTAGGAGTTTGGCTGGCCACAGTTTGTTGAATCAATAACTGTTGTAATTGATTAGACAAAAGATCTACGAGCTTTCTTTGTAATGAGCCTACTATGCCATTGGTGTGAGGACTAAACTTCTGTTTGGATTTTTTGAGAGTCGACTGTGGTGTGTCAGGTAAGATCTCAAATAGCATACTGGATTGAGAGTAAATCAATTCTAGTTGTTGGGTTCTCATGATAGCCTCTTCTTCAGAAAAAACCCTATACATTGTTATGTCTTTGGACATTCAAGGAACCAAAGAATTTAGGAACCACTAGAGAAAAAATGCAGGAGGGACCTTAACTTTAATCAAACCCTTTCATCGTTTCCATTCTCGGATGTGATCTGAGATATGGTAAGATTTTGTCTGCTCGAAGTTGGCCAACAAATAGGTGTTGATATCGTATATTACTGGCAGTTGGAAATGGTTTAATAAAACCATAGCCAAGTCATTAAAGTAATCATACTTCAAGTTGTCGAGCTCGATATACCATTTCACAACACCCTCTATAAGAGTGCATTGTGTTATCACTTGGTAATTTATTTGGGATGTATCAAAGAAACCCCAAGGTAACCTCAAACCAACTTTAGGTTGTATTCTAACCTATACAAATAGAGAGGGATCTCTCAAATAGGTAAACATTAAGAATACTCAAAAAGATTTAGCAATGAGCACACATAGGTCAGATTCTACAATAGGACAGGTTTTATTTTTGTTTTAAAAGGGTTGGTAGGACAAACAAGAGAATGGAACCATTGGTAAATGGGGTCAAAGAATGAAATTAAAAATATTGAGTCAATTGTTGGTGGTGTACTCTCAGAAAGAAAAGGCAGAGTAAGTATTGTTCTTCAACAAATGATCAATATTTGGATGGCAACAGAAAAGAGGAAAGGACAACCAATTACACTAAAAGAACCTAACAAAGGGTGAATTCTTAATGTAACTTTAGAGGAAAAACAGAAAGGAGATAGATTACCATAGACAGAGCACAGAATATAGATGAATTATGAACGTGAAATCCTTAACACTTGAACAAGTATTTACTGTATGAATGGAGAATCAAATGTAAATGAATTCCAAACATTTACTCTAAGCTAAATACTAGAAAGAACAAACAATAATGGAGATAATAATTAATAGTAAAACACACCAAGAACAAGGCTGTGATGAATATTTGCCTCCAAAAGAACAGTACTTCAGTAGTAATTCATAATGTTGTTATGAGAAATTGATACCCAGTCCAATAGCCCCTCTGACTGAAATTCCAACCTTATTTACATGAGAAAACATAAAATATATAGTTTCCAGGAGGTCAAACCTCTTTATATAGGTTTAGTTACAGAGATAAAGTTTTTACTAAAATAGAAACAACTTCTTGATGACTCATACCCTAAATTTTGGGAAGTTACAACAAAATCCCCAACAATAGGACATACTTTGACTTACTTTAATAAATATTATCTAATTCGATATGGAAGTGGTTGCAACATCTTGATAATGTGTCACAACTGAAAGGCCGTTATGGAAGCCTTCTAGAGCATTCTAGAGCCAATTTGCATCGTTATGGGAAGATTTCTATGCTCTTTGTCCATAATAGAACTTTCGGTAGCTGGCGGGGTCAAAAACAAGTGTGCTTAGCTACTGATTTTATGGGAATGATATTTCGGCAGCTAAGTATGAAATTTGAACCCTACTTTAGCTGCCGAAACCTGTAACTGCTTCAAAATTGGTAAAAAATGTTTATGTTCGGTCTTTAACCCTACTCCATATATCATAAGCACCTTAATGCAAACTGAGAGCTACTTTTGCTAAGGTATCAAGACTGGGATGAAATTTAGGTTTTGGTCTTCTAGGAGAAAGTTTAAACCTCAAAACCCTATTAATGTTCTACAATATGCTATTATGTTTCCAAAGATTCTTGTTCATGTTCTTTAGAGTCTCATATTTAATGGCTAACTTGTCCAATGCAGAACTAGTTTTGAGAGATGTCTTTTTAAGAGTTTTATTCTCTGTTTTGAGATACCTTTCTAATACCTGTAACTCTGCTAGTTCTTTTTTTAGTTTTTGAACGTTAGGTTGTTTACTAACCCCTTTCTTTGATGATGTTTCAGGTATTTCCTTTTATTGAGTCTCTATTACTGCAACATGTGACTCTGAGTCTGAATTTGAATATGGAAAATTAAGGATGTTTGTAGTAGTGACATTTCTTTGACCCTCCGCATCTTTCCCAAATGCAAGATTCATTTTAATTTTCTTTGATTTTGATGAGGAAGCTTCTATTACAGGTTCTACAGGTGACAATGCTCTCCTCTTTCTTTTACTTGTCTTTGGAGTCTCTACTTGTTGTGAGGAAGTTCATTTTCCTTGTGGTTGAGATTATTGTTCAAACTCTCCCCAAAAGAAAATATAACCCCAGGTTTTATCCCTTCTACTTAGCTCCTCTAACACTATATGTTTGATTAAGCCGTGATGAAACAAACTGTTGCTAACCTTCTAGGGCTTAGCCTGAACTTTGGAAGCCATTTTGATAAGGATTTTAAGTAAATAATAAGGAATATTCAAAGGTTTCTTACCAGTGAAGTGAAGAAGCAATTTGAAATGATAAAGCATATTCCTTCCATATATCCCTTCACACATGATATAAACTTGAATGATCTTCAATAATTCCTTCCATTTATCCTCCAAATAACTTCTAGGAATTTCATGTTGCCATTTCATGTTAGGATCTTTTTTTAGAAATGGTTTGAAATTGATTTCCTTGACTGAGGTGGTCTTAAACCATTTTTCACCTTCACCTGACATCTCTATAGCTGCTGCTATACTTTCCTCATCCATTTTCATCAGAACAGGTCCAAGTTTAATTTTAACCCCATCAAAATTTTTAGCAAACGCCTCTATGATACCCCAATGATATCCCTGGAGTTTTTTGAAAAACCTATAAAATCCAATGTTTTTAAACAACTCACAGGCTTCAGAATTCGCCTCAATATATGTAATGTCCTGTAATTCCTTTCTAAGAACAACACCTCCTTTTGCAACTTTCATGTCGAAAAACTAGTGACTATTCATAGGTTGCTCAAATTCGGACCGATGATGAAGGATACAGGATATGTAAGGGCGGGAAATTGAATTAGTATAAGCATGCAGGAAGAATGAAGAAAAAAGTCTCAAGCATGGAGAATCAAAAGATGAAAGTGATTTGGGCGGCTGTGGCAATATTTTAAATAATTTAAAGAGACAAGCAATTGATTCAATGTATTTGAATGATGATGGCCATTAAATAAAACCGATTATAATTATTGGCACGATCTAGGGTTATGATTTATCGACTAGACATGGAGGAATAAAAGCATCATATTTATTTTAAATCAGACTAATGATGATCGAAAGCAATTTAGGAAATTAGACTAATGATTATTGAAAGCGATTTTAGGAAATCATACTAATGATCATCGAAAGTGATTTAGGCAACATATAAACAAATTATATCATGTGTACAAATAATGGTTTAGGAGAGTGATAGGGAACTTTAGTCACTTGTAATATTATGCACATTCGACATCTTATGATAGGTGTAAATGAACCATTTATTTGTCAAATGCTTTAACTTGTGATAGCTAATAACCATAAAATTTCGTCTTTTAGCTACCGAAAATCACATTTGCTGTCAAAATTAAAACATGAGTTTTATCATGCAATATATAATTATGACATTCTAGAAACCCACGTAGATACATCATAATCCCACAATTTATATGTGCTAACGTGTTGAAAAAGTGTCACTGAATGGAGTCATCCTTTAACGAATTGGATGAGCACTATAATTTAAATGTCGTCATGTGATCACCTAGATCTTCGCCAAGCTTGATTTTGAATTTAGGGATGTCCGAGGGAAACTTAGTCGACATGGGGGGCTAACGTGGATCATGATATATCATGTCATTTAAAAGTCTTGAAAAGTCTGGAAAATGCAGAAGAAGAGGTAGTCTCGATTGTGGTGTATTTACATGAAAAGAGGGGCCTGGATTTTGACTGGCAGCAGGTTTCCAAGAAAATTTTGACTGTTGGCCAAGGTTTTGGTAGAGACCATGGTGGCCCTATCCATAAAAAGGGACTTGTTCTTGATGATGCATCATCGTATGATTCCCGAAGTTAGATGACATGGCTTGTGCAGGGATTTCTCCTTTTATAGTGTTTTAAGGATCTTGGTTGGAGATGCCCCCAACTGACCCTCCTGACATAGGTACTGAACCTTGCCCAGGGTTCCAATGAGTGTGGGAGGGGTTGCCCCTAATTGGCATCCCTTGCAAGCATTTTGGAGATTTCAATAGGAATCGTTTCAACAATACTTTTCATGGTTCCCTCAGCATATATTTTGTGCATAGCCATATGGTTAATATGACAAGGGGAATCTCCATTCATGCTCGTAAAAAAATCCCCTTCCTCTATTCTTTTGAGATCAGGTAAGAAATAAGATCTGTAGTGAAGATCATCCCAAGGTATGATTGGCCCAGTCATTGCCTCCTGGATCACCTCGTCAAAGGGAAAGACTAATTCCAAAGGGTCATGGGAGGAGAGAGAGTCTTGAGCCCAAATAGGCTCAAGAAAAGGATCTAGCTCATGTGGGGGATTCCAATCAAGGTTGGCTGAGGCTTGCTGGAAAATAATGTATGCAACCTCAGTAGCAGATAAGGGCATGGGCATGACAAGGTTCCCTACCCCTTCCATCAAGGCCAATGGGGAAGGTAAATTCCATGGGTCATCAAAGTAACTCATTATAAAAGACATGACCTAAAAAATAGCAGCCTTCAGCTGGTCGGGGAGAACTGAAACAAACCTAACATAATTGGTAGGTGGAGGATAATCACAAGTCCCCATTAGAGATGGAAAAAATATGCCACCTAAATTCCCAGTACCTGGCTACGGGTCGTAAATCATCATAATCGTGGATGCCCCCGATGAAGGCTCGGGACGTGAGAAGGATAACTGATCAAAAGTTACGACTCGGCCTTCGTGAGGAAAACATAAGGCCCAGAAAAATAGTGGATACAACCACTGTCATATCATAGGTCCAACTCTATCCTAACAAAATGTTGTAGTTGAGAGACACATCTACTACTTCTACCATGACGCACACAGTTTTTCCCTCCAACTCCACGGGAAAAGAGGGAATTATACCATGTGATCTAAATGATAAACTGTTAAATGCAATAAGCAACGTGGGAGACAAGGACAATTGAGGTTGGCAAATGGACTTCCAACATGCCAATGACATCACGTAACTCGAGGCACCCTCATCAACCACTGAATGAAAAATGTTATGTGTCAACCATTTTGTGGTGTACGCCACTACTATTAGAAAAGTGACATGGTGAGGAAGACGAGGTTTATGGTCCATAGGGTAAAAAGAAATCATTCCTCAGTTACTGGTTTCAGTTTCTCCCAAGATAGACAACAATGCTTTTCTCTAAGAAGGGAAACTATGGAGAACTTCCAGATAGGACATTACACAAGGATTTTGTACTAGATCCTCCACGATGGAGTAATTCTGAGCATCCCTTGCGTTTGATTTGTAAGAATCCTTTTTGAACACACATTTATGGATGTGAGACATTGTTTCTCCCACTGTCTTCTCAATTTGAAGAGGAGTCAATGGGTTGGAGGCATCTTTTCCCTTCTCAACAAATTGTGGCATTCCATAATTATGAGCCATGGTTGTAATATGAGTGTCGGATTTCATCATATAAATGTTGGCAACCCCATTGTTATTATTAGGCACGGGGGCTCTCTGACTTCCCCCATGAACGCTCATGCATGAGGAAGTTTGAGACATATGTTTCCCTTTTGGAAAAGGGTTTGTCAACATGATAGGATATTGTTGTGCCAGTATCTTTTGAGATTCCTCAAGCAAAGGGAATTGGTGAGTTAAGTGGTTTTCTATGAAAATATTACACATAAACTTCACCTTTCTATTTTCGTTTCTTCCTTCACCAACATTATTTGCATCCTTCTTATCCCCCTCACGCTTCTTATTTTTATGTTTCCTCTTTCCCTCAGTTTGTTGGTTACCCTTAGGATTTGTCGATTGCACACTGTGTACATCCAACGTTTGGGTTACAGAGGCATTCAAACTAGGAGTTTGGCTGGCCACAGTTTGTTGAATCAATAACTGTTGTAATTGATTAGACAAAATATCTACAAGCTTTCTTTGTACTGATCCTACTATGCCATTGGCGCAAGGACTAAACTTCTGTTTGGATTTTTCGAGAGTTGACTGTGGTGTGTTGGGTAAGATCTTGTATAGCATACTGGATTGAGAGTAAATCAATTCTAGTTGTTGGGTTCTCATGATAGCCTCTTCTTCAGAAAAAACATTGTACATTGCTACGTCTTTGGACATGCAAGGAACCAAAGAATTTAGGAACCACTAGAGAAAAAATGCGGGAGGGAACTTAACTTTAATCAAACCCTTTCATAGTTTCCATTCTCGGATGTGATCTGAGATATGGTAATCTTTCATCTGCTCGAAGTTGGTCAACAAATAGGTGCTGACGTCGTATATTACTGGCAATTGGAAATGGTTTAAGAAAACCATAGCCAAGTCATTAAAGTAATCATACTTCAAGTTGTCGAGCTCGATATACCATTTCACAACACCCTCTATAAGAGTGCATTGTGTTATCACTTGATAATTTTTTTGGGATGTATCAAAGAAACCCCAAGGTAACCTCAAACCAACTTTAGGTTGTATTCTAACCTATACAAATAGAGAGGGATCTCTCAAATAGGTAAACATTGAAAATACTCAAAAAGATTTAGCAATGAGCACACATAGGTCAGATTCTGCAATAGGACAGGTTTTGTTTTTGTTTTAAAAGGGTTGGTAGGACAAACAAGAGAAGGGAACCATTGGTAAATGGGGTCAAAGCATGAAATTAAAAATATTGAGTCAATATTTGGTGGTGTACTCTCAGAAAGAAAAGGCAGAGTAAGTATTGTTCTTCAACAAATGATCAAT
The DNA here is from genome assembly GCA_009831015.1 of Picea engelmannii. Taxonomy (NCBI): domain Eukaryota; kingdom Viridiplantae; phylum Streptophyta; class Pinopsida; order Pinales; family Pinaceae; genus Picea; species Picea engelmannii. Next base: position 381,962 of record ML778363.1, read on the forward strand.
ATTTGGATGGCAATGGAAAAGAGGAAAGGACAACCAATTACACTAAAAGAACCTAACAAAGGGTGAATTCTTAATGTAACTTTAGAGGAAAAACAGAAAGGAGATAGATCACCATAGACAGAGCAAAGAATATAGATGAATTTTGAACATGAAATCCTTAACACTTGAACAAGTATTTACTGTATGAATGGAGAATCAAATGTAAATGAATTCTAAACATTTACTCTAAGATAAATACTAGAAAGAACAAACAATAATGGAGATAATAATTAATAGTAAAATACACTGAGAACAAGATCGTGATGAATACTTGCCTCCAAAAGCACAGTACTTCAGTAGTAATTCATAAGGCTGTTATGAGAAATTGATACACAGTCCAATAGCCCCTCTGACTGAAATTCCAACCTTATTTACATGAGAAAACATTACATATATAGTTTCCAGGAGGTCAAACCTCTTTAGATAGGTTTAGTTATAGAGATAATTTTTTTCCTAAAATAGAAACAACTTCTTGATGACTCATACCCTAAATTTTGGGAAGTTACAACAAAATCCCCAAAAATAGGACATAATTTGACTTACTTTAATAAATATTATCTAATTCAATATGGAAGTGGTTGCAACATCTTGCTAATGTGTCACAATTGAAATGTCGTTATGGAAGCCTTCTAGAGCATTCTAGAGCCAATTTTCATCGTTCTGGGAAGATTTCTATGCTCTTTGTCCATAATAGAACTTTCTGTAGCTGGCGGGGTCAAAACAAATTGCGCTTAGCTGCCGATTTTATGGGAATGATATTTCGGCAGCTAAGTATGAAATTTGAACCCTTCTTTAGCTGTCGAAACATGTAACTGCTTCAAAATTGGTAAAAAATGTTTATGTTCAGTCTTTAACCCTACTCCATCTATCATAAGCACCTTAATGCAAACTGAGAGCTACTTCTGCTAAGGTATCAAGACTGGGATGAGATTTAGGTTTTGGTCTTCTAGGAGCAAGTTTAAACCTCAAAACCCTATTAATGTTCTGCAATATGTTGTTCTGATTCCAAAGATTCTTTTTCATGTGCTTTAGAGTCTCATATTTAATGGCTAACTTGTCCAATGTAGAACTAGTGAGAGATGTATTTTTAAGAGTTTCATTCTCTGTTTTGAGATACCTTTCTAATACCTGTAACTCTGCTAGTTCTTTTTTTAGTTTTTGAACGTTAGGTTGTTTACTAACCCCTTTCTTTGATGATGTTTCAGGCATTTCCTTTTCTTGAGTCTCTATTACTGCAACATGTGACTCTGAGTCTGAATTTGAATATGGAAAATTGAGGATGTTTGTAGTAGTGACATTTCTTTGACCCTCCGCATCTTTCCCAAATTCAAGATTCATTTTAATTTTCTTTGATTTTGATGAGGAAGCTTCTATTATAGGTTCTACAGGTGACAATGCTCTCCTCTTTCTTTTACTTATCTTTGGAGTCTCTACTTGTTGTAAGGAAGTTCATTTTCCTTATGGTTGATATTTTTGTTCAAACTCTCCCAAAAATAAAATATAACCCCAAGTTTTATCCCTTCTACTTAGTTCCTCTAACACTATATGTTTGATTAAGCCATGATGAAACAAACTGTTGCTAACCTTCTAGGGCTTAGCCTGAACTTTGGAATCCATTTTGATAAGGATTTTAAGTAAATAATAAGGCATATTCAAAGGTTGTTTACCAGTGAAGTGAAGAAGCAATTTGAAATGATAAATCATATTCCTTCCATATATCCCTTCACACATGATATAAACTTGAATGATCTTCAATAATTCCTTCCATTTATCCTCCAAATAACTTCTAGGAATTTACAGTTGCCATTTCATGTTATGATGTTCTTTTTTAGAAATGGTTTGAAATTGATTGCCTTGACTGAGGTGGTCTTAAACCATTTTACACCTTCACCTGACATCTCTATAGCTGCTGCTATACTTTCCTCATCCATTTTCATCAGAATAGGTCCAAGTTTAATTTTAACCCCATCGAAATTTTTAGCAAACGCCTCTGTGATACCCTGATGATATCCCTAGAGTTTTTTACAAAACCTATAACATCCAATGTTTTTAAACAATTCACAGGCTTCAGGATTCGCCTCAATATATGTAATGTCCTGTAATTCCTTTCTAAGAACAACACCTCCTTTTGCAACTTTCATGTCGAAAAACTAGTGATTATTCATAGGTTGCTCAAATTCGGACCGATGATGAAGGATACAGGATATGTAAGGGCGGGAAATTGAATTAGTATAAGAATGTAGGAAGAATGAAGAAAAAAGTCTCAATAATGGAGAATCAAAAGATGAAAGTGATTTGGGCGGCTGTGACAATATTTTAAATAATTTAAAGAGACAAGCAATTGATTCAATGTATTTGAATGATGATGGCCATTAAATAAAACTGATTATAATTATTGGCACGATCTAGGGTTATGATTTATCGACTAGACATGGAGGAATAAAATCATAATATTTATTTTAAATCGAACTAATGATGATCGAAAGCAATTTAGGAAATCAGATTAATGATTATTGAAAGCGATTTTAGGAAACCATACTAATGATCATCGAAAGTAATTTAGGCAGCATATAAACAAATTATATCATGTGTACAAATGATGGTTTAGGAGAGTGATAGGGACCTTTAGTCACTTGTAATATTCTGCACATTCGACATCTTATGATAGGTGTAAATGAACCATTTAGTTGTCGAATGCTTTAACTTGCCGTAGCTAATAACCATAAAATTTCATCTTTTAGCTACCGAAAATCACATTTGCTGTCAAAATTAAAACATGAGTTTTATCATGCAATATATAATTATGACATTCTAGAAACCCATGTAGATACATCATAATCCCACAATTTATATGTGCTAACATTTTGAAAAAGCGCAACTGAATGGAGTCATCCTTTAACGAGTTGGATGAGCACCATAAGTGAAATGTTGTCATGTGATCACCTAGATCTTCGCCAAGCTTGATTTTGAGCTTAGGGATGTCTGAGGGAAACTTAGTCGGCATGGGGGGCCAATGCAGATCATGATATATCATGTCATTTAAAAGTCTCGAAAAGTCTGGAAAATGCAGAAGAAAAGGTAGTCTCGATTGTGGTGTATTTACATGAAAAGAGGGGCCTGGATTTTGACTGGCAGTAGGTTTCCAGGAAAATTTTGACTACTGGACAAGGTTTTGGTAGAGACCAATGTGGCCCTATCTATAAAAAGGGACTTGTGCTTGATGTTGCATCATCGACTGATTCCCAAAGTTAGATGACATGACTTGTGCAGGGATTTCTCCTTGTATAGTGTTCTAAGGATCTTGGTTGGAGATGCCCCCAACCGACCCTCCTGGCATAGGTACTGAACCCTACCCAGGGTTCCAATGAGTGTGGGAGGGGTTGCCTCTAATTGGCATCCCTTGCAAGGGTTTTGGAGATTTCAATAGGAATCGTTTCAACAATACTTTTCATGGTTCCCTCAACATATATTCTGTGCATAGCCATAGGTTTAATATGACAAGGAGAATCTCCATTCATGGTCGTAACAAACTCCCCTTCCTCTATTCTTTTGAGCTCAGGTAAGAAATAAGATCTGTGGTGAAGATCATCCCAAGGTATGATTGGCCCAGTCATTGCCTCCTAGATCACCGTGTCAGAGGGAAAGACTAATTCCAAAGGGTCGTAGGAGGAGGGAGAGTCTTGAGCCCAAATAGGCTCGAGAAAAGGATATAGCTCATGTGGGAGATTTGAATCAAGGTTGGCTAAGGCTTGCTGGAAAATAATGTATGCAACCTCGGTAGCAGATAAGGGCATGGAGATGCCAAGGTTCCCTACCCTTTCCGTCAAGGCCAATGGGGAAGGTAAATTCCATGGGTCATCAAAGTAACTCATTATAAAAGACATGACCTAAAAAATAGCAGCCTTCAGCTGGTTGGGGAAAATTGAAACAAACCTAACATAATTAGCAGGCGGAGGATAATCAAAAGTCCCCATTAGAGATGGAAAAAATATGCCACCTAAATTCCCAGTACCTGGCTATGAGTCGTAAATCATCATAATCGTGGATGCCCCAGATGAAGGCTCAGGACGTGAGAAGGATAATTGATCAAAAGTTATGATCCGACCTTCGTGAGGAAAACATAAGGCCCAGAAAAATGGTGGATACAACCGCTGTCATATCGTAGGTCCAACTCTATCCTAACAAAATGTTGTAGTTGAGAGACACATCTACTACTTCTACCTCGACATACACAATTTTTCCCTCCAACTCCATGGGGAAAGAGGGAATTATACCATGTGGTCTAAATGATAAACCATCAAATGCAATAAGCAACGTGGGAGACAAGGAAAATTGAGGTTGGCCAATGGCCTTCCAACATGCCAATGACATCATGTAAGTCGAGGCACCCTCATCAACCACTGAATGAAAACACTCTCTGGGTATACTCTTCAAAGTGTGATCCTGCATCTTCCCTAGGTACCATGGTATACCCCTACAGTCACCCGTGTAAATCACTAAAAAATAGGAAACTATGTTTCCAGCTCACTGTCAGTGACCAAGCAGGTACAATCGATAGTCGAGATGATCGTAATGAGAAGGATAAAAAAGTTCAAATCCCTTCAATGGTACTGAAATCAAATGGTCTGAAAGACAAGTGAGGATATCAAATGGATTCGAGGTCCACAAGGCTCTGTATTCAAATGCGATCAATGTGATTCCCAAGAACGACCCCCAATATATAATCCTCACTACGCTTGGTTCGGATTTGGAGGGGTTATCTCCTCTACCTTTCCTTACGTGACCTCATGTTTAGCCCCTGTGCTAGAGGGGGTCCCAGCTGACTCTTACGACACTGGACTTCTCACACTCCCTATCACAACCTCCTATGTTTGTTTAGGCGGCCTTGAACAATTTCCTCTTCACACCTATTTCAAGGCCATAAAGCCTAGACTACTTGGTGAACCCTACGAACAAAAAGTCTAATTGATTTTAATTGGATTGATTTACTCAAAGGATGTGTATGTGCCAACTTATGGTGTCTATAAGAGATGAAAGATAGAAAAGACTTTAAAGCATTTGTGAAAAAGAAAACTAAGTTCGTCAATTGAAAGAAATGAATTTTAAATCTTTGTAAATGTAAACTTTTCAAGATAGTATTCCAAGATCCTATAACCAAAAGTTTCCTAAAAGAGATTTTCTTTTTATAATGAAAAATTACTAAACTTTCAGGAAAACAGTTAAGAAGGAACTTTGAAAAATAATTCATTTCCTTCGTGAACAACAACCTATGTTACAACTACCAAACAAGATGCATAACTGAATGCAATATTTTTTTATTTTTCGAAATGCTTAGAAAAGAAAAACAAAAGTAAAAGATCCTTTTGTTTTTCAAAGCATAAAACATGATAAAGAGAAAACAGAACCCAAGACTAACACAAACCCTAGACGACTGTGTAAACACATGGATTCACTGGAATCCACAGGAGGATATAAATCTTATAGGCTCACTCTAAACCTTTAAAGTGAACAAAAGAAAATAAAGAAACAATAGAGGTTCTTTACAAAAACAAGTTAAACTGAATCTTTGACCCAACCAAATACCATTAACAAAGACCCTGTAGAGTTTAAGAAATCCTGAGAAGCACAAATATTTTGTTAGGAACGAGGAAATATATATTTTTAAAAACCTTCTCAAACATAGAGATGTGAGTTGTGCACAAGAAGCTTGGGTATGTACTTGAGTTATATACTATGAATACTACGTATGTACGTGGGATGAACATAATCTAGGGCGCATACACCTTTGGAAATTTTCAAAAAGAAAAAAAGGCTTGGAAAACTAACTGGGAAAGGAAGGCGGGTAGGCACCTGGAAGGTGACCAGAGACCCTAAACTGACTAAGTAAACCTGGAAAACTCAAAAAGAAACTGAAAAAACCAATTTAAACCAAAATCTCCCATTAAGACCCTAGAGAGAATCCCTAGTGGAGTCTCCAATTCTTCTAGTGGGGAAAATCCCCCTATACTAGGTCGAGGTACAAGAAAGGCACTTACTTCCATTAAAATACAGTTCTATTCCTAAGCTACCCAAAAACTATCTAAACTGAAAGACAAGAGAGAGGAAAGAAGGTCAGTAGGTGTACATTTGGTCCTTGCGGCTGGTGTAGATCTCTTTCGCCTTTGCAACTTCCTATATTGGGGGTCTCCTCCCAAAGTTGACCTGCTACAACATATACGATCTCTACTTATCACTTTCAATATTTAGATATAGACATAAATGCATAAATCAATAAATTCATATAGACACAATGTTTTGGGATAGAAATGAACTCTTTTATTCAATATTAAGATCAAAAAAATTACAACCTTCGTCGGCAAATGCTACGCGAACTAGTTCCGGGCTCCTCTATCATGGCTCCAAGTGCATCAATCCCATGCAATATTTTCACAACCAACTTATCACTTGGTAAAGGAGAAATGGTTGTATAAGGAGAATGGGATGGAGGGGAATGTTGAGTCCAAAACTCAGAATAGGATGCAAAACTTGGGCTAAGAAGGGGAAGGGATCTTGGCAGAGTTTTATTATTCTCTTGCTTTTTGTTGTAAATGAGACCCCAAGACCTCTTTTTATATGAGAAAAAAATTGTTATTTAGTTTGGGGACATGCTATAATGGGTAAAATGGTTGGGAAACCCTCTATAGCCCATAAACTCTGCCGAATTCCTTGCAATTTTATATTGTTTGCAATTTTTGGAGGTAAACGTAGGCTAACTAGTATGTGGCTCACATATGTACACAGGTTAACTAGTATGCAACTCGTGTGTTTACACGGGCTAATAGTTCAGCAGGGTGCATACATGTTCCAAAAAATAGTTTTTTAAGAAGAAGCCTCAACAATATTTTGGAAAAATATGTAAGTGGAAAGGCCAATGCCATGTATGCATAGGTAAAGCATTTTTGGACTATAACACTCATTTTCTGATGTTAAAGAGAAGGGGAAATTACAATGTAGGAGTGAAAATGGAAGGTTACTAAGTAGTGGTGATGGTACTTTGTAAGTGGTGATGATTTCCAGTGGAATGTGGAGTGGTTATGCATAATGTTTCCAAATTCTTAGTAAGTTAAAGAGATTTATACTTGTTTTACCTCGAGTTAATTTTTCTTTGAATTATTATGCATGTTGTAGAATGAAGTGGAAATTATGAAGAACTATATGAAATATCTGCAGAACCATGATGTGGATCGGCTGAAAGATGAATATGATATGGAGAAAGGTTGAGAACTACTGTAAATACGAAATATAACAGAAGCCGATGAGCGCTGAATTTGCTAAAAGAGGTTGAACTGAATCATGTTGAATGAAGGAAAAAATGGTTGAGATGAAATGAATATGATGGAGATGTTGCCAAGAATCTGAAGATCGAGAAGGGATCTGAATATCTCCACCAAGCCCAAGGTTTTTCATGCCCCCATGCAAACTGCTTAAGATTGAGTGGTAGTATTTTATTGGAACAAGTTGTTATGAGGAAACAAACTATTGCAAGCTTTTGTTGATACCATGAAAACATATAGTCTTCATCCTTTATCTGCACGTATGTATAATTTAGTCCATGTGAATGAATGTTCTTGACGTCGAACATGGAAAAACTTCATTGGATTACTAGTCAATAATGGAAATTGCTAACCAACACAAAACCACTCACCAGTGATGTAAATGAGTTTCAAGGTACTAGAGTACAACCAAGAAGGTAAAAATATATGTGTTGATGTCGATCCCCTGTAGGTTTTGAGGATAAAGAGACATTGATGTATCCTCTTGTATTCAATGAGGAATTCTACCATTGAGGCATGTAAACTCCAAGGTACTACAAATGACTCTAACATTGTTCCCAGATGATGTGTTGATGTCGAAAGGACATGATTCATTGGAAGGTGGACCTTAAATAATTCCACATCATCCAACATGAGTGAAAAACAAAAATGATTTGAAGAATACAATACAAGATTTGAACCAACATAAACTTATAGAAACATATTGTGAATATTTCCCACCATGAGTCTTGGTTTTCAAGCAAGATTCATGTCTAGTTGTGCTAGTTACATGGTTTTCACAACTAGACTTATTTTTCTCTTTACTATTTTATTTATTTATTTATTATAATAGCCTATTCTACTTGAAAAAGGAAACCCTTTTATCAAGTGTAGTAGTATTTCCAGTGAATCCACGTGCATAATAGGATTACAAACATATTCATACTCAGGTTTGAAAAAATGTTCTTTAATGTATACCAGAGAATGAGATGTTAGCTGCTTCGAATGATATGATGTGAAGAGTTGTTGAAGAAGGGAGTGATGCTTCAATATGATGGTCATCTAGAGCCAATGATCAATATAGACATGATGTCCTTGGTTTTCTTCTTCATTTGGACAACTCTGTATGTCCTCCTCTACTATGCCATACAAATATTCTTGATCAAATTTTTGAATGCATAAAGGATCTGATGATCGACATGATATAAATTACTTGGTCTCAGGTGCTATTGTCAGCTCTCCATCATATGTATTCCATGCTTGTCTAATATCCTCTGTAAATTGGCAAGGATGATCGGGGGGAGCTTCTAGATGTGGCTCACGAAAATTTTGGTTTTCTATCACTTCCCAAAGTACATGTATGTTCTTTACTACTATCAATATTTTCTCTTATATAGAGGCACAAATCTCGACTGCTTCTAGGATTTGAGAAATCTCTTGGAGTAACATTTCCTCTTTTGTTCAACAAACTCTTGAGAATCCTTATTTTTCCAGCTGGTAGGTCATGTCTTGCAAAAGGTTTAGTGTATGGGGGATCTTACAGCTCCAAAAACTTTAAAAATATTGAAGAAATGAAAAGGAAACAAACTTAAATAAAATACAATCAAACTAATCATGTACTCAAAGCACCACCTTGCTACTAAGATCCTGTTGTCACTAAGTTATTTGTTCACACAATTTAGGATTCTCTTCTTTTCATGAATCAAACTAAAATAAAACAAACTTGCATAAACAAAAACAATGAGGCTTCAGATAAAATCACCAAAGTGAATGCATCAGGATAAAACCCCTTCGGATATTCTGGAGCAAGGGCGCATTTGTGTCTTATTGCTTCTCCTCCCTTAAGTTTAAATTGTAGCTAGATCACACATAAAATTAGAAACTTGTGAAAATAACCTGCATATGCTCTAATCCCTTTAGCACCTCCCTGATAACGACACCAACAATTTCGGCCGAATTATATGTGATATTTTTTGTTACATTTAATGTCAACCTGGGGGTCCGTAAAGTTAGAGGTGCAAGCAAAGAAAATGTAGGATCAGAGGCTATTCTAACCTATGCTAACAAATAATGTCAACAACTACAAGAAAAATCATGCAAATAAAGCAAAGCAAGGAAAAACAGTAAAAATAAACACCAAGGAATGTATCACTAGGATGGGGGACAATGAGTGCTATAAAGGTTATGAGTTACAATCTTTTGTACAAAGATGTTCATGCAAATTTGTGAGAGTGGATAACTAATGTCCTAATCCTTCAATGATATTTTCCTATAATGACTATGGGAAATTAAATCAAAGCAATGTGAATTCAAATTCAAGTGTCAGAGACTAATGCTCTTCCCAAATCCCCTTATGAGGTTTAAGATGCAATCTTTCACTTTAACAATTTAATTGTTTATGCTATGGATGAAAAGGGTGGATTCAAGTACAAAAGAATTAGTTTTTGTTTGTAAAGAAATGAAATATATTACTAAGAATGGAAAAAAAAATGTCACTGAAACTGATGCCCCAAATTGGTCAACAACAAGTTACTCAAAAATTTGTTTATGATCTACAAATCTAACATCGGTTTTATTAATTTAGTTAGCAACACTTGTGTTAGGGTCCTATACTTTATAGGAAGTCTAATTATTCAGTTTCTATCTGTTGTTGCTCTCATGAAAAAATCTCCAAGCTTGCCTAGTTTCCTCGGATGACTTTTCCCCTCAATCCAATTTTCCAAATCCTTCATTGACTACTGCGCCACTCACTCCCCTGTCCATTCATCTTATTCTCCACATCTCGCCCACCAATTATTCATGCACAAAATTAATGTTAGATAAGCTTAGGGTAAATGAAAAACAATAAGTTAATAAGTATTAGTGAACATTGCTTAGGATTAATAATTAGTAATTTAGGTTAGTATGCTAGTAATTAAATTAGGGTAATAAGTAATAGTTTTAATGATAAATTAAAATAAATAGTAAATAATTATTTTTAATAAATAAATAAATAATTTAGAATAAGTAATTAATAATTATTAAAAAATTATAAAAAACTAAGTAATTAAAAAATATATATAATAGTAAAAAATATATTAAACAAAACAAATACTAAAAATTAAAACAAAGAAAATAAAAACAAATAATAAAAAATTAAATAAAAATAAAAGCAAACATTAATAAAAGATTTAAATATTTAAAAATATATTGATAATTAATAATTATTAAACAATTAAAATCAAACAAATAAGAAACAAAAACTTCATATCCTAAGTCCACCCACTTATTTCATATCACATCCCAAACAATAAAATAAACGACCCTTAAATTTTTTCAGAACCCCCTGCCATCTAAACATTAACGAGGGGGGTATGAAAAGTGGTTTCCACCCCTCCACATGTCACTTTCATATAATTTAGGTACCCCCCAAAAACCACTTACAACCTACCCCCCTCTGAAAACCACTCTCCCCCCTCCGAAAACCACTTTCCTCCTCCCAAAATCGTTTTTGAACAGTCATCTTCCGAGGCTATTTGCAGGCTAAACAAGGCACATTTTGAGAAACCAAAAGAGGTTTTTTCTCAAAATGGGCCAATTTACAATAACCTATCCCATATTTATCATATCTGTTACATATTGGGAGAATTGAGAGAATCTTTGAGCCCCATGTTTCGGGATTCATGATTTTTCTGTTTGACACATCTTTTTCAAACACAGATCCTGATCAGATGAAGATGGATTTCAAAAATTCGAAAGAGGTTATTTCTCATAATAAGATGATATACAAAAACCTCCTTCATAGTTTACACAAATATCTCATATTTTTATATTCGAAGACTCCTTTGGACCCTATTTTTCAGAATTTCAAGAGGTAATAATTCAAAAGGGGGACAGATGGCAAAGAGACACAATTGACAGGGCAGTAAGCAGATCGTGTGGAGATATTTGCAGCAAAAGACCAACAGGCAATAACAAATTTCATATTTAAATTCTTGATAATTTTGCAGGAAATCATTATACAGAGGTGACATATGTACCAGCTAATGAACAAAACAACCTCAACAACTCGAGATTTACTCTAACTTGTCCATATTCTGTGGCAGAAATTCTTTTGGTTTTCTATTTTTGCAATAATTGGTTTTAGATGTTCCAAAAAATAAATCTTGATCAGTTATATCAATATCATCTGTAATAAGTCTATATATACTTCAATATTCGAAGTATTAGAGTGGGACTTGCAGCCAGAGATGGCTATTTGGACAATATCATTTTACTGAAAGTTTTTTATGAATTAATAAAGAGCCCAGTACTCTCATCAAGCAGAGATTCATCACGATCGTGTTCTAAGCATGTATTTCTCTGTAATTCAAATTCCATTAATGTTTATTTCTTCCAGTATTTAATTACCAGTAAATGTTTGGAATTCATCGTTGATGCTCCATTCATGCATTAAATACTTATTATGTTTAAAGGATTGTTGGTTTAGAATTCATCTGTATTCGACGCTCTGTCCAGGGTGATATATATCTTCTCTATTTTCCTTATAAAGTTACATTGAGAATTCTTAATTTCTCTCACTATGATGGACTCTCTTGTTCTCTTTTATGCTGTCATCTAAACATTACTTGCTGAAAAACAATGCCTACTTTTCCTTTGTTTTCAGAGAGTAGCCATCTGTCATTGACTCACTATCATTAATATTCAACACTTGACTCCATTTACCAATGGTATTTTCTCTCATTCTTATCCTACCAGCCTTTTTAAAACCAAACAAAACCCATCTTATACTAAAATCTGACCTCTGTGAGCTAATTGCCAAATCTTTTGAGTATTTTTCAATTGTGAGAGATCCCTCTCTAGTTGAATAGGTCAGAATACAATCCAAATCTGGTTGAAATTGTTACCTCTGTCCATTTCTTTCTCAGCCTTAGAAATTACAAATTTCTAACATTTTGGTGACCATACTGGGGATATGAACATTTCATGTTCCTCAGATAAGTGTATCAAGTTACAGATCTGATTGTTGATGGTGGACATTGATCAGACACATCAAGGTTGAATCATTCACCTGAAGACTCCAAACAGTTTCAAGTTGATCTGAAGACTCCACTGGAGGATGAACCTGACCAACAGAAACATAAAAAAACACTATAGAGAGATGAGGTATTCAAATTGGAATTTCATCCCAGGCATAATATGTTGTATTGTTAGTTATTTCTTCAAGAAAATTTTCCAATGTATACTATATTTGAAAAAAGATCACAGTCGTGCACCCAATTCTTTTCCTTTTAAGATTGTAAATACAAATTCTCTTTATGCTTTTGATCCTGATCAAAACCTTTTTGTTGCAACTTATATTGGTCATATTCCATTTGATGAGCCTCAAGAAACCAACGCTATTTTTATAGTTGTTGTACAAACCCCCATACCCTTTAAAGTCCCAGACAGATACAAGTGTCTCATCTTACCTCCAATACTCCATGGTTTCCCTGAAAATTATCACAAATACCTTCCCAGGGTTGATGGAGAATATGGTAGCATCATTGCTAAAAAACACATTCAGGGTTTTGAAAATTTTCTTGACATTTTTGAGGTTGAAGAAGATGATGTTTGTATCAAGAATTTTTCTCTATCTTTGCAAGGTAAACCTAAAGAGTGGTTCAAAAAATTTCCAGCTGCAAGCATGGGTGATTTCCATCAGTTTGTGAAAGTATTCCTTGATAAATGGGTGATCAAGAGGAATCCTTTTCTGATTTTAGAAGAATACAATCATTTGAAAAGGCATCTAGGAGAAACAGTGCAACACTTTTAAGCCAGATTCAATCAAGTTTACTTTTCAATGCCTAATGATATAAAGCCTCCTCCTGGTTTAGCTCTCTTACACTACCTGGATGCCTTTGATCCAGAAATGGCATTTCAATTAAGAGAAAGGAATACTACAACACTTGAAGAAATCTAGAACAATGCAATAGGTGTAGAAGCTAATTTGTTGATCAAAAATTCAAAGTCAAAGGCAAAAGAGAAGGAAATCATAGAGAAGGAGCATATGACATCTTCAGTAGTGAAACTAGAGACTTTGGAAAGCACGATGAAAGAAATGATGCAAAATATTATCATGAGAGATGAACTTGCTATTCAAAAACACCATGTTCCATTTTTTGCAGAAAAATAAAAGGTCATTGTTCCAAATCATTTTTCTTCTTATCCTTGGTATCATAGATCAGAAAATGTTTGTTTTATGTATTCACTTCACGCCATGGACAAAGATGAAACTCAAAATCATCTTGTGGAGGAGAAACCATTTGATCTAATTTGTATTCTTGATGACATTGCTTATATGGATGATCTACCCAAGTATGATCAGTATGATGATGAATATGTGGTCAAAATTGAGGCTGACTGTTCAAAGCAACCACTAGCATATTTTTGGGAGGAAGAAACTCAGTTACAACAACTCAAATATGACAATAAGCATGTGCATATTAATTATGACAATAATGAGGAAAATGCAAAAAAATTCAAGTAAGTGAAAGATCTTTGCCTTTATGTTTTCCTTCATTCCAATTTCTAAGAGAAATATATAAGCAAGAAGACCAACAAGTTGTCAACAGTAAGAATGGAGAATTTTATGATGAATTAATTGCAGAGGTCTTTCGTGATATGGAAGGTGTTCTTTCTCCAAAATTGCAGCCGCTAAGCTACCTTGAGTTTCAAATGCCAGACGAAAGCTTAGAGCCTGAAATAGATTATGAGTTAATGCACGATAATTCTGTACCATTAAGATTTAATTCGTTTTAGTTTTTAAAGAAGAATCTTGATCATGTCCTGAATGATAAGCACATAGAAAATTATGAAGTTTCATTGGAACCAATGCAATAGTTGTCTCAACTTCTGCAGGATCCAATAGCTGATGTTTTGGATGATTTGTGTAGTCAAAGTCTTGTTCCATTAGCTAGCTATGAGCTTAAAAGCAGTTATGATATAGACCTTATTAGGTAGCCAGTTTCATGATCTTGTTCAATAGGAGCCTCATTACAAAGTTCATCAGAACATTTGTAGCCATATTAGGAACTATATAATGATATAAAAAAACATATGTGTCATACCCAATTACGACCATAAATTTTTTGAAAGTCAAGAAATAGGTTGTGTCTTTCATGATCCCATAGCTATCTATATGGAGGAGTTTTTCAATCTAGATTCCCAATCAAGTTTCAGTGCCTTCTCTATATTTCATGGTTCCAAAGTTCTTTGTTGTGAAGATGAAGCTGACAATCAATTTCCAATACCCTTACAAGCTCTAGTTCTAATTTTCATTAAAAACTATGAAGGAGATAAGGTATTGGATCAAATATATGATTGACTATATTGGATATTTTATATCACTTGAAGTCAAGCATTCAGTGTTAGAATAGGATTGTATGTATATAAATAACCTTAATAGGTAAGAATCTTTTTATCAATTAGATAGAAATCTGCAAATAAGCTCATCTCTTTGAGCATTCCATTCAACAATTTTTTCAGTCTCAGTTTCAGATTGCAGTACAATTTCCAGTTTAGTGTGCATTTCAAATTTCATTTTTCAATTTATTTGGTTTCAGTTGAGGATCAAAACAAGTACAGGTTGTAGAATAAATTTTTTGGATTAGCCCAATGGATAAGGCATTGGTCTGCATATTCAGAGATTTGTGGTTCTTGACACCTCCTAGGGAGCTGTCATCCCCCATTGGAGCCTATGTTAGGGTCTTATAAATTATGGGAAGTCTGATTATTCAGTTTCTATCTGTTGTTTCTCTCATGAAAAAATCTCCTGGCTTGTCTGGTTTCCTCGGATGACTTTTCCCCTCCATCCATTTTGCCAAATCATTCATTCACTACTGCGCCACTCACTCCCCTATCCATTCATCTTATTCGCCGCATCTCACTCGCCAATCATTCTTACACAAAATTAATGTTATATATGCTTAGGGTAAATGAAAAACAATAAGTTAATAAGTATTAGTGAACATTGCTTAGGATTAATAATTAGTAATTTAGGTTAGCAGGTTAGTAATGAAATTAGAGTAATAAGTAATAGTTTTAATGATAAATTAAAATAAACAATAAATAATTAATTAATTTAGAAAAAGTAATTAATAATTATTAAAACATTATAAAAAATTAAATAATTAAAAAATATATATAATCAAAATAAAGATATTAAACAAAATAAATACTAAAAATTAAAACAAAGAAAAGACAAAACAAATAATAAAAAATTAAATAAAAATAAAAGCAAACATTAATAAAAGATTAAATATTTAAAAATATATTAATAATTAATAATTATTAAATAATTAAAATCAAACAAATAATAAGAAAAAAATTCCTATCCTAAGTCCACCCATGTATTTCACATCACATCCCAAACAATAAATTCAACGAACCTTAAATCTTTTCAGACTCCCCCTGCCATCCAAAATTTAACGGGGGGTCCAAAAACTGGTTTGCACCCCGCCATATGTCACTCTCCTATAATTTCGGACCCCCCAAAAAAACCACTTACAACCTACCCCCTCCGAAAACCACTTTCCTCCTCCCGAAACCATTTTTGAACAATCATCTTCCGAGGCGATTTCCAAGCTAACCAGGTAACATTTTGAGAAACTGAAAGAGGTTTTTTCTTGGCATGGGCCAATTTACAATAACCTCTTCCATATTTATCATATCTATTACATATTTGGAGAATCAAGAGCATATTTGAGCACCATTTTTTGGGATTCATGATTTTTATGTTTGACACATCTTTTTCAAACACAGATCCCTGTTAGATGAAGATGGATTTCAAAAAATCGAAAGAGGTTTTTTCTCAAAATTAGATGATTTAAAAAAACCTCCTTCATAGTTTACACATCTATCTCATATCGTGATATTCAAAGACTCCTTTGGACCCTATTTTTTAGAATTTCAGGAGGTAATAATTCAAAAGGGGGACAGATGGCAAAGAGACACAATTCACAAGGAAGTAAGCAGATCGCGTGGAAATATTTGTAGAAAAAGACCAATAGGAAATAGAAAATTCCAGATTTAAATGCCTGATAATTTTGTAGTAAATCATTATACAATGGTGACATATGTACCAGCTAATGCACAAAACAACCTCAACAACTCGAGATTTACTGTAACTTGTCCAGATTATGTGGCAGAACTTCTTTTGGTTTTCTATTTTTGTAATAATTAGTTTTAGATCTTCCAAAAAATAAATCTTGATCATTTATATCAAGATCATCTGTAATAAGTCTATATATACTTCAGTATTCGAAGTATTAGAGTGGGACTTGCAACCAGAGATGGCTATTTGGACTGTATCATTTTCTTGAAAGTTTTTTATGAATTAATAAAGAGTCCAATACTCGCATCAAGCAGAGATTCATCATGGTGATGTTATAAGCATGTCTTTCTATGTAATCCACATTTCCATTAATTTTTATTTCTTCTAGTATTTAAATGAGAGTAGATATTTGGAATTCATCGTTGATGCTCCATTCATGCAGTAAATACTTATTATGTTTAAAGGATTGTTGGTTTAGAATTCATCTATATTCGGTCTTCTATCCAGGATGATATATATCTTCTTTGTTTTCCTTCTAAATTTACATTGAGAATTCTTAATTTCTCTCACTGTGATGGATTGTCTTGTTCTCTTTTCTGTTGTGATCTAAACATTATTTGTTGAAAAACAATGCCTACTTTTCCTTTGTTTTCAGAGAGTACCCATCTATTATTGACTCACTATCATTAATATTCAACACTTGACTCCATTTCCCAATGGTATTTTCTCTCATGCTTGTCCTACCAACCTTTTTAAAACAAACAAAACCCATCTTATAGTAGAATCTAACCTCTGTGAGCTAATTTCCAAATCTTTTGAGTACTTTTTAGTTGTGAGAGAGGACTCTCTGGTTGTACAGGTTAGAATACAATCCAAAGCTAGTTGAAATAGTTACCTCTATCCATTTCTTTCTCATCCTTAGAAATTACAGAGTGCTAACAACTTGCATGTTTTCTATGAGGATAACAACAAATCCTTATATAATTTATGTGCTTAGACATGAAAATATTCTTAGGTGGCTCTTCACTTCTGCATTCAAATATCTATCCTTTGTGCAAATGTGACTCTAGTGAAGTCTTGTGCATTACTTGACACTTTCATCATTTACATCAAGGTATTGAAAATGAAATACAATTGTCTACTCTCTTAGAGTTGATCTCACAACAGGGCTCTCAATACACTTCTTTCATGTTTAGTGTTCATGTATTCTTATAGTGATTAACCAATTCTTGAAGAGATTGGTACTTATGACAAACCAAAACCTCTTAAATATTTCATTCAACTATGTAAAACACACAACATCTAAAGTATTGCAGCATCAAATCAACTCATAAATTTAACATTCGTTCATTGAGAAATAAAGTAGGGTTCATATGTTAAATATGTGACAAGCCACTAAGCATATATTAGTTTTTATCATTAACAATGCAAATCTGTATCAGAAGAAGTTTTTTCACTCAATTCTACAGAACACGATTTGTTGTCAAAGTGTTTCGTTTAATTGAGAATTCTAAGCTTTGAATGCTACAAAGTACAAACTGTTTATTTTTAATACCTAGATTTGTTTCTACGATGCACAATGAAATTAAAATCATAAACTAAAATAAAATAAAAATACAATTGAGCTCTACATACCTATTGGTGGGCCCTTTCCAATTGGTAGTGAGCCAGAAGTCTTACAATACTAGAATCAAATGAACACCATAAACTAGGGATGTGTTTGTATTATGAAACTGAATACCAAAATTACAACAAACAAAATAATCCATGGATAATCATAGTATGGAACAACAACAACAAATCACACCGGTCTTTACTTATTGAATTTAACAACAACCACATCCCTCGTCCACCCCCCTTCTACCTCTGCATTTATACACAAAGCAAACTGAACTTACTTCCCCAATTTTGGAATTGAGGAAAACATACAAAACAATTATTTGCTCAACATGAGTCCATGAGATATCTTGAATATAAATTACAAACTACTTGTTAATTATTACATTCTCGAAAAAAACAAATCTTCCTTCTTTGTAAATATGGAAATTGCATTTTTCCCAAAGGGGTTGGATCCAATGGTGGAAAGTGAGGAGTTTTTCACCATTGGGCAAGGTTCAATTCTCATGAGCGATTTACCTGGAGCCATGGGGGCACCTTGAGGTAGTGGTTGAACGTGTGGTTGCACCCAAAGATACTATATTAAATGGTATCATGACCCTGTTGAGTACTCAACACACCCTAAACGTTTTGTGACCATTTCCTTTTGGGTACCACCCTTTATTTTACTTTTGAACTGTTTTCGCCTCGGCATAAAATTGATCCTTCGCTTGTCTTATATGTTTCACGTTTTAATTAATTAAAAGTTCACTTGAACATACAACGAAGAATCATCTTAACTCTAAAATACTTAACGAATACTCAAGGAATTGGCGACCCGGGATTTTCCTCGACTCACAAGAGAAATTCAGCATCGTCGGAAGATGATGGTGGCAAAAATCGTTTGGGGAGTCAAAGTAGTCGAGTGACAACCCTCATCAGCATTGGCTGATGAAATGATTCTTTCCTATTCATAAACCTCGGGAAGGATTGTACTGAAGACCGATTCAATCGGCTTCAGTAGAAAGATTTAATAGTACATGTCACACGAAGGGAAGAGTGACATCGCCGATCTTTGACCCCCGATACGTTGACACAAGCGAAGTCCCAAGTAAGATACTTACCTACCAACGAATGCCTTTTATAATTAATTATTTTTAATGGTCCAAGGTTGATAATGCCACATAAGCATCAATTGATATCGGACATCTCACAAAAAGAAACTTATCAACAAAACCTTGGTACAACAATAACGATTATAAGATTTAATAATATGTGCAAACTAATAATTTGTGATAATAAACACAGAGTAACTACCTATACGAAAGCTTAATACATTCAAAATACTTCCGATGTTTAATATTAAGGGCTTCCTCCAAGTTCATATTACATACAACTAAGCCACGCCGCGACCAATTGGTCCAATAGTAGTAAAACCAAGGATACCTTTACAACAAAACAACAAAAGGGAAATTTTGTCTAGAGCGACACCCAGGAGGATGTAAGGCGCAGGGTCACCCATTATGTCTTTCCTACACATGAACTTTTACCCAGGCCACTACTAGTGCCTGACACTATGTTCCTTTCCTCTGCCACATGCTACACCTCACGCAGCTGCACAATTGTATCCTGGTCCTCCCGGAGTCGTCTCTGAAGCAAAACTGTGTTTTTTGCGCGACCCTGCGACGTTGGTATCCCCTGGTATTTTGCCACCAACTGATGTCGTAGCTTTATATTTTCTTGGTAGATCTTAGCTATCGCAAGTTTAGCTCTCTCTAACTATTGAACAGGACTCTCAACGTGAGGAACCAGTGCTTTTCTCCTTCCCTTTCGAATCCCATATCCTCTGTAGATAATCCCAACTGGCTCCGACAAGTGAGGAAATTCCACAAACTCCTCAACAGATGGAAGTGCGCTCAACTCATTCGAAAGGCGGGTCTCCTCCCATTTGGTCGTATCCTTTCTAGGCCTCCGTCTTCTCCATGGTATCGACTCCTGAGTAGGAACGTTTACAAGCATACCTTCCTCAGATGCACCCTTTTCAGCTTCGATCTCCGCTGAGGATGTCGACACCATCTCTAAGCCAAAACCTGCACCTCCTTTTGGGCCTTCAAATACCTAGGAAGCTGGCCAAAAATAATCCCAGGCATGCTGGGGCTCAGGCCTATCATTATGACTACCCCGTGGACCCCGTCCCATGTTTAGAGGAGATCCCATTGCACAACATTATAGTGGCCAGGTGATAGAGGACATTTATACATGACTTTACCAAGACAAATTCAGCATACTAGAACCCATGAGAATGTAAGCTCGGCATGAGCATAAGTTTTCCCTAGAATTCCATGAATTTATAGAAAAAAAACAGAGGAACAAAACAGAATGTGCCAATAAGACAACCGCGCCCCATGACATGGTGATTAAAGAATCGACGCACCATAGTTGTTTGGTGGTTGCAATCTAGAGCATGTAAATGCCGCCAAACCGAGTTACAGGTAACGTCTGGTACAATCCTCTCGACCTTGCTCCAGACCTCCATTATTCAACTAATGATGTTTTACATGCTTAATGATACGGATTTGGAAGCATTTAACGGATTTCCTTTTATGGTGTCCGACCCTTTGGGAAGTATACACATGCACGCTCACCTTCGACGTCTCTTTTGGGCACCAAAGGTCGAATAATTAATATGACTTTTTAAAACGTTCATAATGTTGTACTTGATTTTCCACCTCATGATGCGCTGACATAATTCCATTTAACCAAAGGAGCAACAACTTCAACCAGGTCATCAAAAGTCATTTGAATGAGCGACTGAGATCAAGTAAGTATTAAAGGACTGAAATTAGTGGGCTACATAGGTACGTATTAGTCTTTTCAATTTATTTATGTCTTATCATGATTCGCTCCAAAATCGCTAAACGTCGTCGTCTTAAATTGCAGGAAAGAAACCTACCTGATTACCGAACAAAGTTCATCCTATGATTTCACCAAAGGATTCAAAAAGAACATTGAAGCTGAAACATCAACGCAATAAAGGTTTTTGGGCTCTCCGAGTGCGGCGTCCCTGATCAGTTATCGACTCAAGACACCCACCGAACAAGACTTTCCATGAGCTAAAAGATGTGAGAAGATAGTCAATACGAAGCTAAGACAAGTACAATTATTTTTGAAATACCCGATCAAAGCTCAAGCCATGCTGCAATAGTCGAACGCCAGTTTGGAGAAGTACCAAACTCATGCAGTAGATATCGAAGGAGTATGTAGCTTCAATGGAACAACACAGATCCTCATCGGCTCAAACATGTGAAGATCTTTTCATTAGTTGGTCTGAATACGAAAGAAGTCACCCTTTTGAAGAGACATCTCGGGTGGACTGTTAAAGAAACTGTTGAATGACCATGCCACGTGGAGAAATTTGTTTTTCTTAAACCATGTTTAGCCGTTAATTTCAGTTGAATTTTATATTATAAATAGAGACATCGACCGGCTAGTCAAGGGTCGATGGTTGTTGTAAGAACTCTGCTTTTTGGGATGTTGATAATTATTTTGAGTCTACTGTGAATTGAGAAGTCCTTCTAGACCAAAGACAAGATATTTTCATTAGATGTATGTGATTGGAGTTGGAGAAGAATTACTTCCTTTCCTGTTCCATGAATGATGCAGTAAATGAGTAAGAGTAATTAATTTTGTTGTCAAGTTATCTGGTGCAATGTCTTGATATTCTTTTCTTTAATGATGAAGATAAATCATTGTGTTGTTACATGATGAATGTTATGGTAGATGAATTATTTTACTTACCATGATATTGATTACATATGTGTTTTCTTCTATTAATTAGTTTTCTCAGACAGTAGTTGGATGCTCATTTGGTTAATGTATTAATACTAGGCCCTATGGCATAGAACCAATGTCTGCATGTTTGAGAAGCGGGTTATCCCAAGCTCGACCTCTTCCCACCAGTTAAAACTTATATCCTATTATTTGTCAAGTGGGTTTATACTGGATTACATCTCTTATACCATCCCCATCCAGGATAAATACGGAAAAAGTATTGTCCTAACTGAAGAAAGAGCCTTCACCAGGAAACACAAAGACCATCGATAATTCGACCAGATCGCAAGATTTGGAGAACCATTCCACTCCAAATGCTGCAGAGTCTAATTGGGCCTCGGTGACAGGTTTGGTTCTTGATTTTGAGTCAGGGGATTTAGGTCCCATCAACAAAATTGGCACTAGAAGGAGGGCCTGAGAATGAATGGTTGAATATATAAGTTATATAACATTTCAAACAGCCTATAGATTCGTCACAACCCACATGCATGGATAATCATCCAATAGACAACCCACATTTACCGAGTACTCCCGAAGCGGATAACTCACCCCATTCCGAGGACGTGAATCAATTCAGGAAAATTACCAGAGCCTACGCCCCAAAAATCAGCACGTTTCCCTTCATCCCCATCCTCCCTCAAAGAAAAGAACAGAGTAGATTAGTAGTCAACACTCCTGACGAATTTTTCGTAGACTCTGTTGAAGACTTAATAGATTTCATGATTACCAAAATCCAAGAACCTCTTGATCTGATACTCGAGACATGTTAAGGTCCTAACCCGCACATAGGTAGATTAATGTATTCGGATGTAATAAAGGTCAATATTAATAAGACCTTTCAATAAAATAGAATAAGGCGGATGTAAGAAGACCTAATAGAAGCTTCCGCTTCTAGAAGGATC
>ML778363.1:419021-505411 GCA_009831015.1 Picea engelmannii
CAAATTGACATATCAAATCTTGATAAAAAAAAATTGAAAAATAGTCATTGGAAAGATAACAAAATTATTTACAAGTTTTGTTTTTACTGTAAAGTGAAATTCTAAATAAAAAAAAATACTTTTGTATGCTAGAAGTTGAAGAATTTGTGAAAATACAGTTTTTTTTGTCATAAAACAAGCAAAAGTGTTACCCAACTTCATGATTTTACCCAACATGTAAACTCCGCCAAACAGAATTACAGGTAACATCCGGTACGATCCTCCCGACCTTTCTCCAGACCTCCATTATTCGACTAATGATGTTTTACACGCTTAATGATACAGATTCTGTAAGCATTTAACAAATTTCCTTTTATGGTGTCTGACCCTTTGGGAAGTATACACGTGCACGCTCACCTTCGACGTCTCTTTTGGGCACCAAAGGTTGAATAATTAATATGACTTTTTAAAACATTCATAATGTTGTACTTGATTTTCCACCTCATGATGCGTCGATATAATTCCATTTAACCAAGGGAGAGGCGACTTCGGCCAGGTCATCACAAATCATTCGAAAGAGTGACTGAGATCAAGTAAGTATTAAATGAATGAAACTAGCGAGCTACACAGGTACGTATTAGTCTTTTCAATTTATTTATGTCTTATCACAATTTGCTCTAAAATCGCTAAACTCCATCGTCTTAAATTGCAGGAAAGAAACGTCCCCGATTACCGAACAAAGTTCATCCTATGATTTCACTGAAGGATTTGAAAAGAACACCGAACGAAGCTGAAACATCAGCACAATAAAGGTTTTTGGGCTCTCCGAGTGCGGTGTCCCCGATCAGTTATTGACTCAAGACACCCACTGAACGAGACTTGTCATGAGATTAAAGATGCGCGAAGATAGTCGATACGAAGCCAAGACAAGTACAATTGTTTATGAAATACCCGATCAAAGCTCGAGCCATGTTGCAACAGTTGAACACCAGTTTGGTGAAGTATCGAATGCATGCAGTAAATATGAGAGGAGTATGTAGCTTCAATGGAACAAAACAGATCCTCATCGGCTCAAACTTGTAAATATATTTTCATCAGCTAGTCTGAATATGAAAGAAGTCACCTTTTTGAAGAGGCATCTCGGGTGGACTGTTAAAGACACTGTTGAGTGACCACGCCACGTGGAAAATTTTGTTTGGATTGAACCATGTTTAGTCGTTAATTTCGGTTGAATTTTATATTATAAATAAAGACATCGACCGACTAGTCAAGGGTCGATGGTTGTTGTAAGAACTCTGCTTTTTGGGCCGTTGATAATTATTTTGAGACTGTTGTGAATTGAGAATTCCTTCTGGACCAAAGACAATCTATTTTCATCAGGTGTATGTGATTGGAATTGGAGAAGAATTACTTTCTTTCCTGCTCCATGAATGATGCAGTAAATGAGTAAGAGCAATTAATTATGTTGTCAAGTTATCTGGCGCAATGTCTTGATGTTCTTTGCTTTAATGATGAAGATAAATCGGTGTGTTGTTATGTAATGAATGCTATGGTAGATGAATTATTTTGCTTACCATGATATTGATTACATATGTGTTTTCTTCTGTTAATTATTTTTCTCAGACAGTAGTTGGATGCTCATTTGGTTAATGTATTAGTACTAGGCCCTATGGCATAGAACCACTATCTGCATGTTTGAGCAATGGGTTATCCCAAGCTCGACCTCTTCCCACTAGTTAAAACTTCTATCCTATTATTTGTCAAGTGGGTTTATATCGGCTTGCATCTCTTATATCGGCCCCATCCAAGAGAAATACAGAAAAAGAACTATCCTAACTGAAGGAAGAGCCTTCACCAGGAAACACAAAGCCCATCGATAATTCAGCCAGATTGCAAGATTTGGAGAACCATTCCACTCCAAACACTGCAGAGTCTAATTGGGCCTCAGTGGCAGGTTTGGTTCCTGTTGTTGAGTCAACAGATTTAGGTCCCATCAATAGACCCGTGCACACATAAGTGGATCAAATCCCACCCCCATGTCCTTCAAATTTATAAGCCCAAAGGGGTTGGATCCAATGGTGGAAAGAAAGTAGTTTTTCACTATTGGGCAAGGTTTAATTCTCATGAGGGCTTTACCTAGAGACATGGGGGCACCTTGAGGTAGTGGTCGAATGTGTGGATGCACCCAGAGATACTATATTAAATGGTATCGTGACCCATGCACACATAAAGCCCACCCCCATGTCCTTTAAATTTTATCCCAAAGGGGTTGGATCCAATGGTGGAAAGCAAGGAGTTTTTCACCGTTGGGCAAGGTTCAATTCTTGTGAGGGTTTTACCTGGAGCCATGGGGACACCTTGAGGTAGTGGTCGAACGTGTGGTTTCACCCAGAGATACCATATTAAATGGTATCATGACCCATGCACACATAAGTGGATCAAATCCCACCCCCATGTCCTTCAAATTTTGATCCCAAAGGGGTTGGATCCAATGGTGGAAAGCGATGAATTTTTCACCATTGGGCAAGGTTCAATTCTCGTGAGGGATTTACCTGGAGCCATGGGACACCTTGAGGTAGTGGTTGAACATGTGGTTTCACCCAGAGATACCATATTAAATGGTATCGTGACCCGTGCACACATAAGTGGATCAAATCCCACCCCCATGTCCTTCAAATTTTAAATTCCCCGAGGTGTAGGACAGCCGGTGACAGAGTGTGTTGTTAAGCCACTCCGTGATGTTAAAGTCACCGGTTCGAAACCTATGGGGAAAAAAAATCCAACCATGTTAAGGGTTGGTGTCGCTCAGGTCAGGTGCGATCCCCGGGTGATTTTAACGGCTTAGATTTTCTTGAGTCACGGTTTCTCAAGCCATAGGCTAATTCCGCAGGTCACGGATAATTTAGAAAACAAAAAAAAATATGGAAATTGCATTTTATCCTCTCTTTTTTTTTTTTTTAATTCGGGGCACAACTTACAATTTGGACAGATCTGTGTTAAAGAGCCGACTATATCTCCTAAACCATTCCATATTTTGAAAAATAATTCACATCTTACTTAATTTTTCCATACTGGGAACAAAACCTATGTTCCAGATTCTTCATAATCGTCTTCATTTTCACGAAAATAGAGGCAAAAATATGTTGTTTGAAAACTACTGCCAAATTGAGCTAAATTGTTGTTTATGATTTGGAGGTCCACACGTTCAAACTTGGTGCATTCTAAAGCACGCGAGATCATGTCAACGTTGCTGCGGAGAAAACCCATGTTCATGAATTTTTCCCGGAGATGCACCAATAACCTAAGCTACAATATCAAGTACGAGAATGTTGAACATGATGGTACAAGAAATGAACTCAGTTTTCTTTCATACTAACAATTGTGGCTTATGTAGGAAATCGAAGCTTGGCGAGGACCACTGCAAATGTAAGAACACTTTTAATGTTGAAGATCACTTGGAGAAGACACTTGATCTGCAGTAATTCTTAACATGAACCATCGTTAGAAAAACTATGATATAATCGTCTTTAATCACTAGAAACATATAAAAATGACGTATTAACCACATAGGATATAAAATTGTGAATGATAATGGTTAATGATGGTTTACAGTGTGTAATATTGACAACATGCAGGAAATGGTTTTAAAATAATGTCTTTATTGGGCAGTGAAATATCAGAAAAATAGATCCCAACAACGTGCTCATCCTATAAGGAGTCTTGGATGCTAGGATTTCTCCAGGCATCAAAATAATAGAGAAAGAAATATCTCTCTTTGGTAGCAACCTCGTTCTCTATCTAAATACATCCTCAACTTCTTTTAGGACTGCATAGTCTTCAATGCTTGGCACTTTATCTTTAGGTGTCTCATCCATACGTGTTGCAAATATTTCACATCCTTTCTTGAATCTTCTCTTTAGTTGCAAGGATGGAATTTCTTTGATTGACATTTCCCTTGGAATACCCTAAACTGTTCTCAATTTCCCTTCCTCATCCAAACAAGAAAATTCCTTATTATATAAATATAGGATAGCATGATACTTTTCCAACCAATTGATACCAACCAAGCAATCATATGAACTCAAATGTATGATATTCAAATCTTCCTTTGTGCTCGGTCCATTCATGTCCATTAGATAATCCCTAACCAACTTGTTGGTTATTATTTTAGCTCTAGGGGATAATTGAACCAACCAATATTTCCCAAGTTTGCTTCTTGTAAAATGAAATATTTCAATAAGTTTAGGGTCTATGTAACTATGTCTAGCTCTAGAATAAATTAAAATAGCTATAGGTTGACCATTGATATTAACTTCCACTTCAATCATGTGAGACTGAAATCCAAGTTCCTTGTTGTCAAGGGTTGCATAGATCCTTGGCATGCTTCTTCCCATTTCTTCATCTGTTTCAACCTACTTACATTGTGAACAATATTCACTCTTTCTCCTCTATGAGGGAAATATCTATACATGTGATCTCCCTCGCAACCCCAACATTTTATAGTCTTTTTACTTGGACTTTTTCCTAATGTTTCAAACATTCTGGGATCACTTTGAGATGCATTCCCTTGAGAATTATTCTTGAATAATGGTGGCTTGCATCCTTTCTTTCTCTGATCCATCTTTCCTTTCTTCTTTTCAACCCAATCTTTCTAAAAATTTGATCCTCCTCTATGCTAATCATAAAGGCATTTGTCTCTCCTTGTTGCTTCCTACAATGTCTTGGGATCATCATATTGTATCTTATCACTGAATATTGAAGGTATCACACCTAGGAACCTTTTAATATTGACCTTTTCCTCCTTGATGAAGTCAAAATACCTCAACATCTCTAAGATTCTTCTCTCATACTCATCCATGTTCACACTCCCAAGATTTGGCACAAAGAACTCCTTCATGTTCCTATCATAATACCTCTTGGAAAAGTATTTCTTTTGAAAATAATTTTTAAAATGCCTCCAAGTGATCTTATTCTCATCAATGTGTTGTACTTTCATGATCTAGTCCCACCACATCGATTCTTTTATTTTGAGTTGGTAAATTGTGATTCTTCCTTTTGCCTGTGAGGAATAATTTTGCAACTAAAAATATTTCCTCATCCCTAATAACCAACCCTTTGCATCCTCATCTTTCTTGTTCTCACCATCGAAGGTAGGAGGTTTGATATTCTTGAACTCCCCCTGCAATTCATCCACTCCATACCTCCTCTTATGTTTTTTGACATGATATAAACTTGGACTACTTTATGATCTTCTAATCGTGTGTCTTGGTGAGTGATGATGATGTCTACTAGAAATTCTAGATTATTCCTTTTTGGTATGAGATCTGTGATCCTTGGACTTACTTGAATATGTTTTTCCTTATCCACCTTCTTTTCTATTATGTCCAAACTCCGAAACAACTTGATGTTGAATCCATTCTATTTCTCTTGATATCTCATAAGATTCTCATTTTCAACTTTATAGCTCAACAAATATCTTTGTAGACTCTTTATTGTCTCCACTAAATTTATGCTTTCCTCTTTACCTTCTCCATGCCCATTTGATTTTGTCCCTGCATTACCCATGCTGACATAGAACCCCCTAACTTCATCTTCATGGCTATAAGTTCTCTATGCCTCTTCATGTATCTTTTCTCTTTAATGATTCTACTCTATTCGATTGGTGTTTTTAATTTTTCAAAATGTGCATGAAATAGGATTTGTTAGACAAAATAAATCACCAAATCTATAAAATTATTCACAGTTTTACCCCTTAAGGGCACCAAAAATTCATCTTTATGATTGCTTGTGAATTTTATTGCTTTCACATTTTTGGGTGAATATATGAACTCCTCTATCCAAGGCCTTTCCAATGACTATCTCATTTCTCAATTCATATTTATGAGAAACAAGTTATAGTATTTTGAAGTATTTTGAGAATTTTCCTTCTACAAAGGTCTTTTCATTCGATGTGGCCTCCACGTGGACCCATTCCATGTGTGCCATATGAAATTACATTGACGTGGATAATTTTTTGGTGTTGACATGACATCAATCATTGGGGATTGCATACCCTTCTCTTCACCTTTATACGCCTCTAGTCTCGATTTGGTCCATCAGCCCACCAACCATTGGGCCACCCTACAAAATACTCCATCCAATTAACCTACAATCTGATGTTGGTCCGGTCCACTGGTCACTAGGTGCTCCATGCAATCTTCCACATAATAATTTCCACCCAAATAAGTTCTGATTTGATCCACTAACCATCGACCGCCTGATCCTTTCCCATGGCACTTCTATTTTACTTAGGTCCAAACCACTTTTCCACTAGCCACCAGTCACTCCATGCAATTTCCATCCAGCTTCCCTCTAGTCAATTTTGATATGGTCCTTTGGGCCATCGGCTCACCAGTCACCCCACACAATTTATGCAAAAGCTTCCATGTATCGTTTATGTCCATTCCATTGGTCCATCGGGACACCGAACAATGGTCACTCCATAAAAAATCCACCATCCAACTCCTCGAGTCGACTCTGGTCCACTGGGCCACTGGGCGCCCCACGCAAGCATCCATCCAAAAAGGAATGACCTGATGCTAGCCCGGTCTATCGACCACTGGTCATTAAAGGATAACATCTGACACAAGATTAAAGAACATGGAAGAAAGTGTTAAAAATTATTAAAAAGTACCTAGGCAAGTGTTTCCCATCACCTAGGCACCTAAGGGGTGAGAAAGTGCCTAATGTGCACCCTATTCATTTAATTTGTGAGAGACAAATTAAAAGGTGAATTTTTAAGACTTAAGGAAACTGGGTGAATAAAGTGATTTTATTTCCACCATTGATCTCATCTAATCTCAACCGTTGGATGAGAGGACTCTTCACCTTCCCCCATGAGGTCGACTAGGGTACGACGGTGCACCCATTCTTGGGTAGTTGAAACAATTTTTGAGAGAGAAAGAGGAGGAGTTCAAGCTTGAGAAAGAGAGGAGTCATTTTGCAGAGCTAGGGAATGCACTTCAAGGCAGAGAGCTAGCACATACTTCAAGGCAACAAACAACATTTAGTATAGTCCGTACAGTATGTATTTATTGAGTTTGTACAACCATTAATGTGCACAAAAATCGATGAGGAAAGAAAAAAAAATTCTGAGAAGGTTGGCATGCATTCCAAAGAAGCCAAATAACATTTATTAGCACATAAATCAAGGGATCTGTTGGGCATAATTTTCCGTAGAAGAAAGTCCGTACAAACTTGGCACAGTTTTCGAGGGCTGTACAGTCCAGATTTTCTAGGCACAATTTTGGAGGAGATTGGGCACCTGTTTTGAGGTACCATTCTGTTGAGTATTCCATACAGTCATATCATAAATTTGGCACAAATTTCAAGACAGTCCATACAAAATTTATTGTTGGGACAACCGTAAAGTTGTACAGATTTTCGGGACAGAAATTGAGGAGCATATTTAGGACTGTTCAGAATGAGTTTTTGCTGAAGAAAAAGTCTGAGATAAGTTTGTGTATTTTTCTGAAGATGAATATGCTGTAAAAGGATTTCTCTGAAGCTCACAAATAATAAAATTCCCTCTCACTGGTTTTCCCCTTGTGGGTTTTTCCAGGGTCGTTGTTAGACCAAAAATCACTGTGTTACAATTTTTTGAGTTATGTGTTGCTGATATGTTTTTACTTCTACGTTAAACATTGTTCAGAATCCTCATGTTTCAATTCTGAAAATATTATTTTATGTTGAGTTTAATTGGTTGTCATAAAATTGGGTTTGGGCATTAAACATTCATTGAAAATCATCGAGACTTGAAACTGGGTGGGGTTTGAAATTTTACATGGTATCAAAGATGAGTTAAAGAGAAGCAGAGATATTTCAAAAAGTCAGAAAATTGGGACAACAGTCACTTCACCGGACATAATTTTGAATTTTTCGTTTTTAGTAGAAAAGGTTCAATGGCTACAATTTTGAGGGTTAAGGATAGACTTGATGTGGCAACAAAATTTGGTGCTTGGAAAGAGAGGATGATATTGTTGTTACAAGAAAATGAGTTGTGGGATGTTGTTGAGAAATCCACAACAAATCCTATGAATGTACCTATTGATGCTACTCTTCTCTCAACATACACTAAGAAGAGTATCAAGGCTAAGAGGTTTATTCTTGATGCCATCAAGGATCATTTGATTACTCATGTGACGGGGACAACAAATTCCTATGAGATGTGTGAGTCTTTGACGAAGTTGTACCAGAGTACAAATGAAAACCAAAAGATGATTTTGAGAGAAAAATTGAAGATCATTAAATGTTGAGATTCAACAAGAAGATTCTAGTGAAAATTATGCACCTACATTAGGATGGAGCCTCAGACTATTTTTAGGTGGAAGTCTATTTTTAGATGATGAGAAAATTCTATTTATAGACGATGTCTATTTATAGATGGTGAGCAAATTCTATTTATAGATGTATGTCGGCTATTATTATCCCTTAATAATAGTTGGACAATAAATATTAATCTATTCTCAATGAGCACTTGGAAATAGTTAACTGAAGTGGCAAATCAATTAGCTATAGGAAATTCGAGTTCAAAGGTTGATTGGTGGGACATGCAATTCAAATTAGTTGTAAATGAGTGATTCGAAGTTGTAACAGAGTTATATGTGTAGTTATGTGAGTTGTAAAGTAGTTTAACTCAGTGAAGTGAGTTAAGCTTAGTTGTACTAGTTGTAACTGAACTTACACTAGTGAGAGATCAGTGAATTAATTATTAATTAATTCACAATCAGTGCTCTCACATGCAACTGAATATTTACCATTGTTAACTACATGCATGTCAGATCCAGTGGAGACCCAGTTGAGATGAAGGTTAAAGGGACAGTTTGACTATCAGTTGTGACATTAGCGAGTGCACTCATTCAACCACACACACAGTGGATGTGCCCATGAGGAATGCGTAGCCTAGCCAAGAGTGATTCATTCATTGTAGGGATTTCCATCAGCAGGTATTGCGTAGAGGAGGCAGGTTGTCTAGAGGCAGTAAATTGGAACATGCATTTGCCAATTTTTTTATGTCAGTGTGAGATGATTGTATATTGTACTAGGAGATCTTGGATTAGAGTTTTGTGTGAGTTTGTTTCATGATCCATGATATATACATAATATATGATAGTGGGGTTTTTAGCTTTATGCTTTCCTGGTAAAACATATGTGTTATCTGTGATTGATCTCTCTTCTTGATATTGCAATTGGCAATCGTGTTTTAAATTCCACAAGAATTTTAGTCGAAGCGATTATGTATTTAACAGTGGAATATAATTGTTAGATCAAGAGAATCCAGGCAATACATAATTTGTATTAAAATTTCTACATTAAAATGACCAAGGCTGAAAATGTGGTCACATATCTTACCAGGTTGACACAAGTGAGAGATGAGATTGGAGTTGTGGGGGAGGCCATTACTAACAATGAGCTTGTGAGGACATCATTGAATGGAGTTTCCAAAAAATGGGTTGTTTTTGTTGAGGGAATTGTGGCTAGGGAGAAGCTTCCCAATTTGGAACGTCTTTGTGATGACTTTGTTCAGGAGGAGACCCGGAGAGGTTATGTGCATGGTAGTTCATCTACAGGTCATGATGAGGAGAATGTGGCTCTTGTTGTCAACAACAAGAAGAAATTCAAAAGGGGTCCTAAGGGAGGAAACAAACCGAAGGGTGAAGGGAAGAAGGAAACAAGAAAAGCCAAGTGCTTTGCATGCCACAAGTTTGGGCACTATGCAAGTTAGTGTCATAGATGATTTTAGGGGTTAAATTTCTCAAATGGCCTAATTTTCCATGGTTTTCCCAAAAAAAGATTCGTCAATTTCCATTTTTTCTAAAAACGATTTGCCCAAATTACAAAGAATAAAATTATTTTACCTTAAAAATCACCAACATTTTATAGAATCTATATAAAATCCTTAGAAATTTGAATATTTTTACAAAACTATCGCCAAACATTTTACATTTTGCATACTAAGGACTAGTAACATTATTCCATGTTTCTACATTTTAATATAAATTTCCATCCTTAAAATCATCCTTGGTTAGTGTCTAAACAAGAAGAAGAAGCATACAACAACTTCAGCATTGGTGGAGGAGTTCTCTGCCAAGTTTGATAAGGCGTTTTCCTTAGTTGTGTGTCTTTCAACGAGGACCACTCATTCTGATGTGTGGTATATTGATAGTGGGGTCTCCCGCCATATGACATGGGTTCATGAGCACTTGGCAGATCTTACTCAGATTGGTGATGTTGAGGTAGTTCTTGGATATGACTAGGTTGTCAAGGCAGTTGGTAGTGGGAATGTATCATTTCAGAGGGAGTATTTACCTCCCATGTTGTTGAGAGAGGTCTTATATGTTCCGGTCTTGAAGAAGAACTTAGTTTCAGTTTCTCCTATTGAGGAGAGGGGCTATGAGGTGTTGTTCCATGATGGGAAGGTGCTCCTTTTCCCCAAGGGGTCCAGTCGCACTTTGGCCAAAGTGATTGGGACTCGAAATGAGAAGTTGTACAAGCTCATGTTCCATCCAGCGAGAGCATTATTTCATTCTACCAGCAACATTGATATATATGATCTATGGCATAGGAGGATGGCACATTTTCACCATGGGGCTTTGAGGGTACTAAGGGAGATTGTGACTGGAGCTCCAGATTTCAGTACAGAGAACCAGGAGCTGTGAAAGGGGTGTGCTTTGGAAAAGTACACCAAGATTACTTTTCCTAACAGTGACAGTAGAGTAGCAGGTATCCTTGATATTATTCATTTTGATGTATGTGGCCCGATGTCTTCAACATCGTTGATTGGTTGTTTATACTATGTTATATTCATTGATGAATTCTCACAAAAGTCTTGGATTTTCTTCATGAAGACCAAAGTACATGTCTTCAATTAGTTCTAAGAGTTCAAATATCTTGTGGAGAACTAGACTGGAATGAAAATCAGAGTTCTGAGGATAGACAATGGGGGTGAGTATATCTCCAAGGAGTTCAGACTTTTGTGCAGGAGAGGGTATCAAGAGAGAGTTGATTGTTCCCTACAACCCACAACAGAATGGGGTTGTTGAGAGGAAGAACGGGGCCATATTTGGGGCTGTGAGAGCCATGCAACATGATCAGAGGCTGCCATTATTTCTTTGGTCTAAGGCATGCTACATTGTTGTTTATCTGCAGAACAGGAGTCCACACAGGGTAGTGGGGAGTATGAATCCTGAGGAGGATTTATTTGGGAAGAAGCCTAAGGTGGGGCACTTTCATATTTTTGGGTGCATCACATATTCACATGTCCCTTCTGAGAATATGAAAAAGCTATAACCCATGACATAGAGAGGGAAATTTGTTGGGTATAGACAGATTTCAAAGGATTTTCGTATATACATTCCTTCCTTGAGGAAGACAATCTTGAGGAGGGATGTGATATTTGAGGAGGAGAGAGCCTTTAGGAAGTCATGAAGGATAGAGAGGGGTGAGAAGTCATCACCTCAGATTCAAGTGAGTTCGCAATAGACTTCAGTGACATAGAGTTCAGGGCCACCAGTTTCGGTGAAGAATGGTCCACAGGTGACAGGGACACAGATGTCAGGATTGCAGGTTACTAGTCCACATGTTTCAAGATCGAGTTCTCCAGATTCTACTTCAGGATCACAGTATTCAGGATATGGGGTTGATCAGGGAGATTCCCCTCCACTGGACACTACTTTAGAGAGGAGTAAGCCCAAGTGGCTTCAAGATACTTTGAGGGAGGCACAGGGTTCAATGGGGAATCCCAGGCAGGCTGTGAGGGAGAGTAAACCTCTCGAGAGATTTTTCATCTACATCGCGATGGTGAGAAGTATTCAAGAATCTGAGCCTTCCACTTTTGAGGAGGCTACTGGTAGACAGGTTTGGAGATAGTCCATGATGGAAGAGTAAAATTCCATCATGAAGAATGATGTTTGAGAAATTGTTCCTAGACCTGAGGGGAAGTCAATGGTGACTTCCAGGTGGCTCTATAAACTCAAGAATGTTGCAGATGGAAGCATTGAGAAGTACAAAGCTCTGTTTGTAGCTCAGGGGTTCTCACAAGTTGAGGGAGTTGATCATGATGAGACCTTCGCGCCAGTTGCTAGATATACCTCGATCAAGTCAGTGATTTCCATTGCAACAAAGATGGGTTGGAAGATCCACCAGATGGATGTGAACACCACATTTCTGAATGGTCTTATATAGGAGGAGGTGTATATTGAGTATCCATTGGTATTTGAGGTGAATTGGAGATATTCTCATGTGTGTAGACTGAAGAAGGCAATGTATGGGATAAAACAAGCACCCAGAGCTTGGTATTCGAGGATTGATGCCTATTTGTAGCAGTTGGGATTTGAGAAGAGAGGAGGATCCCAACCTATACTTCATTGTGGTTGGAGAGGATCCTCTCATTCTCTTTCTATATGTGGATGATATTTTCATTATAGGAGCAAAGAGACTCATCACTAGCTGCAATGAGAGCCTTGCTTCAGATTTTGAGATGACTGATATTGGACTGATGCACTATTTTTTGGGATTGGAGGTTTGGCAGGAGCCTGGACACATCTTCCTGGGACAGGGGAAGTATATGTGTGATATTTTTAGGATATTTCAGATGGAGGATTGTAGGCCCATGACCACTCCCATGATTACCAACTGGAAGAATATTCATGATTCTGAGTCACAGTTGGTGGATTCCACTTTATATCGTCAGTTGATCGGTTCTTTGATGTATTTGGTCAATACCAAACTAGCTATTTGTTTTGTTTTCAACACTCTCAGTCTGTTCATGGTGGAGCCTAGGAGAGTGCACTGGGTGGCAGCAAAAGATGTGCTCAGGTATCTTTGTGGTATGATAGATTATGGTCTAGACTATTAGAGAGGGGATGTAGTTCGTCTGGTGGGTTATACAAATTCAAATTGGGCAGGATGTGTCAATGAGTGGAAGAGTACTTGTGGGTGTTGTTTTAGATTAGGCTCAACAATTGTGTCTTGGTTCATTTGGAAGAAAAAGTCATTGGATTTGAGTTCTGCAGAGGCCGAGTATATGGCTGCCAGTCAAGCCAATTGTGAGGCCCTTTAGCTTCACAATTTACTGGTGGGATTGTTTGGTGTGCAAGTGAGGCCTACTTTGATTTACTGTGACAATCCGAGTTGCATTAAACTTTCGAAGAATCCAGTATTTCATGACGTCTAAGCATATTTAGATTCGTTATCACTTCATCCTTGACTATGTTCAGAGAGGAGCAGTGGAGCTACAATACATATCTATAGATGAGCAGGTTGCAAACATATTCACCAAAGCATTGGGCAAAGGCAAGTTTGTATTTTCCAGGTACAAGCTTGGAGTGGTGAGTAACACTTTCCTCTGTAAGAGGAAGTGTTAAAAATAATTAAAAAGTACCTAGGAAAGTGTTTCTCATCACCTAGGTGCCTAAGGGATGAGAAAGTGCCTAATGTGGAACCTAGTCATTTAATTTGTGAGAGACAAATTAAAAGGTGAATTTTTGAGACTTAGGGAAAGTGGGTGAATAAAGTGATTTTATTTACACCGTTGATCTCATCAAATCTCAACCATTGGATGAGAAGACTCTTCACCTTCCCCCATGAGGTCGACTAAGGTAGGAGGGCACACCCATTATTGGGTAGTTGAAACAATTTTTGAGATAGAAAGAGGAGGAGGTCGAGCTTGAGAAAGAGAGGAGGCATTTTGCAGAGCTAGGGAACACACTTCAAGGAAAAGAGATAGGACGTACTTCAAGGCAACATACAACATTTAATACACTCTGTACAATACAGATTTATTGAGGTCGTACAACCATTAATGTGCACATAAATCGAGGAGGAAAACAAAAACATTTTTGAGAAGGTTGGCACACATTCCAAGGTAGCCAAATATCATTTATTAGCATAGAAATCGAGTGACCTCTTGGGCATGATTTTTTGTAGAAGAAAATCCGTACAGTCTGTAGGACTTGGCACAATTTTCAAGGGTCGTACAGTCCATATTTTTTGGGCATGATTTTTGAGGAGATTGGGCACGTGTTTTGAGGTACCATTATGCTAAGTATTCCATACAGTCATATCATAAATTTGGCACAAATTTCAAGAAATTCCATACAACGTTTATTGTTGGGACAGCCATACAGTTGTACGGATTTCTGGGATAGAAATCGAGGAGCATCTTCAGAAATGTTCAGAAGGAGTTTTCGCTGAAGAAAAATTCTGAGATAAGTTTTTGTATTTTTCGAAAGATAAATATGTTGTAAAAGAATTTCTCTGAAGCTCACAAATAATAAAATTCCCTCTCTCACTGGTTTTCCCCTTGTGGGTTTTTCCAGGGTCATTGTTAGACCAAAAATAACAGTGTTAAAATTTTATGAGCTATGTGTTACTGATATGTTTTTATTTCTACGTTAAACATTGTTGAGAATCCTCATGTTTTAGTTCTAAAAATATTATTTTATGCTGAGTTTAATTGGTTTTCATAAAACTAGGTTTAGGCATTAAACATTGGCTGAAAATCAGCGAGACTTGAAACTGGGTGGGGTCTGAAATTTTACAGAAAGGTGGTTATGTATTTCAAGATTATAGATCGATTGAATCTGTATACCACTTTACAAACTTAGTTGTTGGTACAAACCTCCAACTACAAACAATGTTGAGGAAGAAATCATCAAAGGTACGATACTTCTTTCCTTACTTTGAGCATGAGAAGTTAATGGATACCAGCAGTTGAATGACCATAGGTATGTAGACAAGTATGTGGTATATTTGTTATTTTATGTTTTATTTCAATATATGTGTGTTTTTTTTGTTTTTTTTTCTTTCAATTTTCAATTAATTTATAAATGAATTCTAATGATGTTTTTCAACACCCCCTAATGATTGTAAAAAATATGGGCTTGCATTTCCTTGCCTTTCCATGCCTTACCATGCCTTTCCTTGCCATGTCTTCCCTTTCCTTTCCCTGCCTTGTATTGCCTTGCCTTTCCTTTCCTTGCATTTCCTTGCCTTGAATTTCCTTGTCTTGTCATGCCTTGTATTTCCATGCCTTCTCTTGCCTTGTCTTTCCATGCCTTGTCTTTCCTTTCCTTTCCTTTCCATGCCTTTCCTTGCCATGTCTTTCCTTGACATGCTTTTCCATGTCTTTCCTTGCCATGTCTTACCATTCCTTTCCTTGCCTTTCCTTTCCTTTCCTTTCCTTGCCTAGCCTTTCCTTATCTGTCCTTTCCTTTCCTTGTATTGCCACACCTTGCCTTGCCTTGCATGGCCTTGTCTTTCCTGTCCTTGTCTTTCCTTTCCTTTCCTTTCCCTGCCTTTCCTTTCCATTTCTTTCAATGCCTTGCCTTTCCTTTCCTTACCTTGTCATGCCTTGCCATGTCTTTCCTTACCATGCCTTTATTAATCTTATATTTCTTTGTATTTCCTTGCCATGCATTGCCATGCCTTTCCTTGCCTTGTCTTACCTTGTTGTTTCTTTCCTTTCCTTCTCTTTCCATGCCTTGCCTTTCCTTTCCATACCTTTCCTTGACATGCCTTGTCTTTCCATGCCTTTCCTTGTAATTATAGACATGGAAAGACAAGGAATGGAAAGGAAAGGCATAGAAAGGGAAGGCATGGCAAGGAAAGGCATGGAAAGACATGGAATGTAAAAACAAGGCAAGAAAGGAAAGGAAACATAAGGAAAGGAAAGGTAAAGTAAGGAAAGGATAGACATGGAAAGGAAAGGAAAGGCAAGGAATGACAAGACATGGAAAGACCCAGACCTTGTCTTTCCTTGCCTTTCCTTTCCATTCCTTTCCTTTCCATGTCTAGCCTTTCCTTGCCTTTCCATGTCTAGCCTTTCTTTTCCTTTCCTTTCCTTGCCTTGCCTTGCCTTGTCTTTTCTTTCCATGTGTTGCCTTTCCATGAATTTCCTTGCTTTGCCTCATCTTGTATTTCCTTGTCTTGCCATGCGTCGCCTTGCCTTTCCTTGTCTTGCCTTGTCTTTCC
The DNA here is from genome assembly GCA_009831015.1 of Picea engelmannii. NCBI lineage: Eukaryota > Viridiplantae > Streptophyta > Pinopsida > Pinales > Pinaceae > Picea > Picea engelmannii. Next base: position 435,012 of record ML778363.1, read on the forward strand.
TTGGATTGTATTTCCTTTCCATGTCTTGCCATGTATTTCCTTGACATTTATTTCCATGCCTTACCTTACCTTTCCTTTTCTTGTATTCCCATGACTTGCCTTTCCTTTCCTTGTCTTTTCTTGCCTTGCCATGCCTTTATTTTCCTTGTCTTTCCTTACCTTTCCTTACCTTGTGTTTCCCTACAATGTCTTTCCTTTACTTTCCTTTCCTTTCCATGTCTTCCCTTTCCTTGTCTTTCAATGACTTTCCTTGCCTTACCTTTCCTTGTATTTCCATGCCTTGTTTTTCCATGCCTTGCCTTTCCTTTACTTGCCTTGTCTTTCCATGTCTTGTCTTACCTTTGCTTTCCTTGCCATGCCTTTCCTTGCCATGTATTTCCTTGTCATTCCTTTCCATTTCTTTCATTTCCATGCCTTGCCTTGCCTTTCATTTCCTTTCCTTGTCTTTCCATGCATTGCCTTGCCTTACATTTCCTTTTGTTGTCTTGCCTTATCTTTCCATGCCTTGTCTTGCCATACCTTTCCTTGAATTTCCTTATCTTTTATTTCTTTCCTTTCCATTCCTTTCCATGCCTTGTCTTTCCTTGCCATGTCTTTCCATGCCTTTCCTTGCCTTGCATTTACTTGCCATGTCTTGTATTGCCTTGCTTTTCCATGCCTTTCTTTTCCTTACCTTTCCATGCCTTGTGTTTCCATGCCTTTACATGTATTGTCTTTCCATTCCTTGTATTTCCATGAATTTTCTTTCCTTTCCTTCCCATGCCTTGCCATGCCTTTCCTTACGTTTTCTTACCATGCCTTTCCTTGCAAGGCTAGACATGGAAAGGAAAGGCATGTAAAGACAAGGCATGGAAAGAAATGGAAAGAGAAGGAAACACAAGGCAAGGTAGGGCTATACATGCCAATTCAATGCAAGGAAAATAAAGATGGAAATCCATGGAAAGAACTATACCTTTCCTTGCCTTACCTTTCCCAACCATGCCTTGTCTTTCCTTTCCTTTCCTTTCCATGCCTTCCCTTCACATATCTTTCATTTCCTTGCCTTTCATTTCCTTATCTTTCCTTGCCATGTATTTCCTTTAATTTTCTTGGCTTTCCTTTCCTTACCTTGCCTTCTATTGCAATGCCTTACCTTTCCTTGCCTTTCCTTGCATTTCCTTGCCTTGTGTTTCCTTTCCTTTCCTTGTCTTTCCTTGTCTTTCCTTTCCATGCTTTCCTTGAAATGCCTTACCTTGCCATGCCTTGCATTTCCTTGCCTTGTCTTGCCTTGGATTAAGTTTTCTTTCCATGCCTTGACTTGCCTTTCCTTGCCTTACCTTTCCTTTCCTTTCATTGACTTTACTTGTCTTTCAATGCCTTGTATTTCCATGCATTTCCTTGCCTTATCTTTCCTTTCATTGACTTTCCTTTCCTTGCCATTCCTTTCCTTTCCATGTCTTTCCTTGCCATCCCTTGCCAAGCCTATACTTGACATGGATTTCCTTTCCTTACCTTGTGATTTCGTACCTTGAAATGTATTTCCTTTCCTTTCCTTTCCTTGCAAGGATAGACATGGAAAGGCAAGGCATGGTAAGGAAAGGCATGGAAAGACAAGGAAATGATAGGAAAGGCAAGGCAAGTCAAGGTAAGTTGAGGCTAGACTTGGAAAGGAAATGAAAGAAAGGAAAGGAAAGACATGGAAAGGAAAGAAAATGAAATGGAAGGGAAGGCAAGAAAGGCAAGGCATGGAAAGAACTAGACCTAGACCTAGACAAGGAAAGACAAGGCGAGGCAAGGAAATGATAGACATGGAAAGGAAAGACATGGAAAGCCATGGAAATACCTAGACCTATACCTAGACAAGTTAAGGCAAGGCAAGACTAGGCTAGACGTGGAAAGGTAAGGCATGGAAAGACATGGCAAGACCTAGATCTAGACCTAGACCTATAGAAGGCAAGGTGAGGCAAGGAAAGGCTAGACATGGAAAGGAAAGGCATGGAAAGGAAATGCATGACAAGGAAAGGCGTGTAAATACATGGAAATACCTAGACCTAGACCTATACCCTCTCAACCTAGACTTAGACCTAGACCCTCTCAATCTAGACATAGACCTAGACCTAGATCCTCTCAATCTAGACATAGACCTAGACCTAGACCTATATCCAGACCTACACCTAGGCCTACACAATGCAATTTATGAACTAGGGGTCAATTTTGAGGAACAACGTGTAGAGCGATTTTGGGTAGTGTAGTTATGTGGGAATTGGCCAAACACACTTTTGGGAGCTTATGGAACTCAGTTATGCCACTTGGTTTTGATTTTATGCCCCGAGACCAAATTATCAATATGTCCCTGAATGGCTTGAGAAGGCGAGTTGCAACTCATTCTAAAACTCTAATCGGGCCTCATATGGATGAACTTTTAGTTGTGTTGGAGTCTTAACACCAGATTACAGGTAGGGGTACCCCTCCCCCGTGATTCCATTTCCCAGAAAATGATTTTTTCGAGGATCTCCAGAACTAGGGTTTTGTTGAGTGGGGCACAATGTAATTTCTGAACTAGGGGTCGATTTTGAAGAACATTGTGTCAGTTGATTGTGGGTAGCGTGGTCACATGGGCCTTGGCCAAAAACACTTATGGGAACTTACAAAACTTAGTTATTTCGCTTGGTTTGTATTTTATTCCTCCATACCAAATTGTTAATGTGTACTTTAATGACTCGAGGAGGCGAGCTGCAACTCACCATAAAATTCTAACTAGGCCTATGATGGACAAACAATCAGTTGCATTGATCTCCTAACAAAAAATTACAACTAGGGGTACCCATCCCCTATGATTTTGTTTCCTGGAAAATAGTTTGTTTGAGGATATTCAAAACTAGGGTTTTTCTTAGTGAGGCACAATACAATTTTTGAATGAAGGGTTTGAATATCTTATAATGGTTTGTGCCATTATTTTCTTATCTAATTTTCTCATCATGGATTGGACCCTTATGCAAATTTTTGGAGTGATATTGTGGATGATTTTCTTATTTTGGTGGATGCTTCATGAAATGAGGGTTTCTTCATGCATAAAAACATGGTCTAGTAAGTGGTGTTTTCCAAGTATTTATGTTTTATTCATGGTATTTAAGTAGTAATAAGTGCATTCTATCTTATTTCCTTGGATAATTCTTGCTTGAAGGTGTTTTATTGACTCCATATGTCCAAAAATTCAAGACAACTCTAGTATTTATCATTTGCAAGTGATATAAAACTCTAGTTTATCTCTCTCTCTAACGATTTGCATTAATTAATTATATAAGAAGGCACAAATAAACAAAACTTATACCTTAAAAATGTGAAAAGTGTCTTAAACATAATCTACTATGAAACCTAGAATTTGTAATAGGTTCGAGGTATGCATGGTGTCGTTGAGTGAGCATAGAGCTATGTATAAAGTGCTATAGAGTGTCAAAATGGAGGGTGAAAATTTGTATCTCTTGCTGGAGAAATGTTTTCATACTTATTAACTCTCAAATGATATTTTATCCAAATTCTCTACCAATAGTTTATCCAAACTCTTTACCAAGAGTGTTCATGGTACAACCCTTACCCTACCACAAGGTATTTTTATTTAATTATAAGGGTTTTCTAGAATGTCGAGTTTTGTGGTCATTTTATGTGCTAAAGAACACCACATTGCGTTTATTTAAATTTTGTCAAAACAATTCCTACCCAACATAAGTGTAAACCTAGGTTTTGGAAAATTCAAGTTATCTTTAAGTTGAGCTATTTACATATAATTCTACCATAGTTTCTATTGTCGAAAATGCTCTAATTGAATGAACCCAAATTGAGAAATTGCGTGCTAACTCCATATCTAAGTGAGGAGTTTGTATTTAACTCGTAGTTTATCTAATAATAACCTTTTATATGAACTCTCTTAACTTTCTTCCAAGACTCTTTGAATAATCCTTTAAGCCAAGCCTTACAATCATACAAAACTATTGTCTATACCAATGTTCTAAAGATGAGATTCTTCAATTTTCAGCAATTAAATTTTTCAACATTTTTTTGCATAGAATAGAGAGCTTCCATGCCTCCTATTATATGTTTCTCAATACAAAATATTGAATTAAAACTAGACTTGAATTCAAATCTTATGTACTTGTAAAAAGGAATTTGACATCCAATTTGTCGTCCTTGAATGTGATGGTTTTATAGCTATGCCAAATACTCATTATCATTATCAATGTGTGTTTGAATAGACTACATCTCTTATTTTCTAGTGTTGAATGTGATAGTTATATTATTTTCCTAAGTACCACTATCATTACCAATATATGTTTGAACTAACAAAAAAACAGAAGAATAATTTAAAAAATTAGTAATAAAAAACTTTAATGTTATTTGTGAAACTTTTTGAAGTTAGTAAAAAAATATCTCTAATTTTGTTTTAGATTCCTTGCAAATTCTCTTCACTATAGTATAAGCTCAAATATCAGACCATGGAGTTTAAATCTAAAACATGTTTTGATTGATAATTGTGTGTAACTTATAAACATCCATTTTCCTCTTAATTGTGTCATGTTTCAAAACCACATTACATTGGGTTGGTGTGAATGCTCAAAGATTTTGTTTACAAGATATTTCAAATTGAAGTACAAAATGATTAATGAGGTAATTTGAAATAAATGTATCTTCTATATAACCAATTTCCAACATCAAACAATTTTTTCAAACAATTGAAGAGATGTTGTTAATTAGTTGCATTGTTTATATTGAACACGTTAAAATTTAACACATGTTGGAGAAAGAAAGGAAAGGAAAGACATGGCAAGGGAAGGCAAGGAAAGGAAATTCAAGGAAATACAAGACATGGAAAGGAAAGAAAAGATAAGGTGAGTCGATGCAAGGAAATCAATGGCTAGACATGGCAATGCGAGGCAAGGAAATGCATGACAAGGGAAGGCAAGACATGGAAAGAAAAGTTAAGAAAAAAAAAGGCAAGGAAATCCATGGTAAGGAAAGGAAAGGTAATGAAATACATAGAAAGGAAAGGAAAGGAAGGAAAGACATGAAAAGGTAAGACAAGAAAAGGAAAGGTGATGCAAGGATAGCAAAGGATAGACATGGAAAGGCAAGACAAGACATGCAAAGGCAAGGCATGGAAAGGAATGGAAAGGAAAGGCATGGCAAGGCAAGGCATGACAAGTCAAGGCAAGGAAACACAAGGTAAGACAAGGAAAGACAAGGCAAGGCAAGGCATGGAAAGACAAGGCATGGGAATACAAGGCAAGGCAAGGCAGGGCAAGGCATGGCAAGACATGGTGAGGAAAGACATGGAAATACATGGCAAGACATGGAAAGGCAAGGAAAGGAAAGAAAATGCAAGGAAATACATGGCAAGGAAAGGAAAGGAAAGACAAGGCATGCAAAGGCAAGGTAAGGAAAGACATGGCAAGGCAATACAAGACAAGGAAAGGAAAGGAATGGAAAGGAAATGCATGGGAAGGTAAGGCATGTCAAGGCAAGGCAAGGAAAGACATGGAAAGGTGCAAGTCAAGGAAAGGCAAGGCAAGACGAGGCAAGTGATCTGGATTATTTTTGGCACAAAATGAGAGCGGAGATATAATAAAGAAATGTACACAGATATATCATATATCCAATAATATAATAGAGATATATGAAATATATAACCATAAACATTGAGATATAGTAATACAGAATTTCTGTTAATGAGTGAAATGTACAAAAATGTAGAAATACATAGTGAAAGACTCGCTAGGATGACGACAGCTTATCTCTAAGAAGAGATGTGACGGCTACACTCATTCACAAGAATATGATTGTTACAATGAGGCTCCAAAGGCATTTTTAACATAAATAAAAACCAAAACCTTAACCCTGGAAGATGAAAAGCCAACAATTTTGTGGACCCTGTTTTGGGTAGTTTGGTGTATCAACTTCCAGGGGGTGTAACTTTGGCATACGATCTTCGTTTGGGGTGCACAATAGCTGGTTAGAAAGGTATCAATGAGGAAATTAATTTTGGGAGTTCAATGATTCCTATGGCATCATTGAGGTCCCTGATTGTGAAAAAGAATCGTTTAGGCCCTCAAAATGGCCCCGAAATTTTAGGACCCAAAAAACTGCTAAAATAGTAAATTGTGAGAAAACTATTTTGAGTTAGTTGGGATAGGTGGGAGGCCACCGATATCCACCTGGATCAATCCTCCTTCCTTAGGAATCAATGATATCCATTGCGTTGAGTTCCCAGGGGAGAGGGGGAAGCGTTTGTCGAATCTGAACCTTGGTGAGTTGCTTGCCTTGCTGGAGCAGTTGCATTGATTGGTTTGTGGAAGGTTGTCGAGAACCCAATGTTGGAAGGGTTGGACCCTTTTAACCAGTCTGGTTGCATGAGATGACTATGTGCAGAAGGAATCTTTTCTCTTTGCTTCAATATTTTCTACCTTCTTCTGTTGGATAGAAGGTTCTAATTGGATTGAGGTTGCAGTGGTTACAATGTCCTTCTATTCACCTTTTGAATAGATTGTGAAGAGGTTGAATGTTGCAGTATGAGATATTACCTTGTGGCGCTATTTAGGTGGGACAATAGTTGGAAATACCTCTAGTATCCTGTAGAGATGACTCCCCGAAGTAATAATGACACTAAAGGGTTGAGAATCATAAATAGAGTGACGCTTCCACATATATGGCTGGCCCAAAATAAAATCACAGACATCCAGCGGGGAAACATCACATAATACCTCATCCTTGAAGGGCTTGATGTTGTATGAAAAGTGAAACTATTGGTTGACATGGATATTTTGTCCCTGGCGAAGCCACCCAATGTTGTATGGTTTTGGGTGTGGTGTTGTCGATAATCCCAACTATTTGATGACCTATCCTGAGATGAGGTTCTTCCGGCTTCCGCTATCAACAATAAAATGTTGGAAGGGTTGGACCTTTTTAACTAGTCTATATGCATGATATGACTATGTGCAGAAGGAATCTTTGTGCTTTTCTTCAATCTTATTAATTTGCTTCTGCTGGATAAAAGGTGCTTGGACTGAGGCTGCAGTGGTTGCAGTTTCCTTCTATTCACCTTTTATTCACCTTTTGAACAAATTATGGAGAGGATGAATGTTGTAGTATGAGATATTACCTTATGGCACTGTTTATGTGGGACAGTAGTTGGAAATACCTCTGGTATCCTGTATATATGACCCCCCAGAGTAACAATGACACTACGAGGTCAAGACTCATATATGGCTGGACCAAAATAACATCACAGACATCCAGTGGGGAAAAATCACATAATACCTCATCCTTGAAGGGATTGATGTCGTATGACAAGAGACACTGTTGGATGGCACAAATATCTCATCCCTGGAGAAGCCACCGGATGTTGTACAGGTGCGGGTGTGGTGTTGTCTACAATCACAAATATTTGATGACCTCTGTTGAGATGAGGTTCTTATGGCTACTTCTATCAACAATACAATGCAGCGGGGTCCCCTTCACCCACATCTGTGAATGAAAAAGGTTCTTCCCCTCTTCAAGATCTGTTGGTTATTCTGGTTTAATTGTTGTGATCGTGACAATAACAGTAGGGTCTACATCGATGATCTATATTCTCCCATTATTTTCTAAATCAGATTCTGAATAAGGGTTTGACTCCTTTTCTTTGATATCGACTACCAATGATTGTTTTGAGAGACATTCATCAGTGTCTTTCCAGAGGATGTTTTGGAAATCACACCACTTTCCAGTGTCCTTCTTCATCTTTTCGTTACCCTTCTTTTCATGTGGCTTGGAATGGTTTTCTGGAGGCTGGTTGTTAGGGCCGTCTTTACCATAATTTGGTTGTTGTGTATTTGCAGACCCCAACTCCTGTTTGTTTTGGTGCCTAAATTTCTACTCGATTTTTGCAACATATCGATAGGCAACTCCTAGTGATGAGATGTCCAGAAAATCCATTTCGGTTTGGATGTACCTATATAGAGCCTTGCGATATTTCATAACTAGATGTCACTTGAATTTTTTGATACCCAGCTTGGTGCACAAGGTATGGAAAGTATTTTTGAACTCCGACACTATTTAGACTCTCTATTGTCACAGCGTGGTCCATCTCATGTACCGATCATCATAGTTACCAATAGGTTCATATTATTCCTTGACTGCATCCACAAAAAAATCCCAAGTGGGATCGACCCCATATATTCCAGACTCATTTGGGGAAATTTTCTCTGAAAAAATTTCCCACCAATGTTTGACATGGGGGAGAGCCTTAAGGAGTGTGAAGGTGATATTTTCCCTGTCCGAAAAAATTTTGAATAAAGAAATAACCTTCTAGCATATTTAACCATTTTTCTAAGGCATTTGCATCTATCTGACCTTCAAATACAAGAATATCAAAATTAACTTGCACCTTGAAAGGAGGGGTGGCTCCAAAGCATCCTCTTGATGAATATGCGCCTATTGTTATTGGTAGGCATTGAAGAATGTCGGAAATATTCTCCATCATTTTGTCCCTCTGTCGCATGAGAGCTTGCTCAGGCAAAAAATTATTAATAGAAGCTTATGCTCTGTCGTTTTTCTTTTCTTCCGCCATGGAGGGTTTCTTGGGAATGCGAGAGAGATTTTCCTGAAGAGATACAATATCGATACCCAACTTGATATACTTGGACCTCATTGGGGACATTCACTGAAAAATGATTAAGAACAACATGCTCTGATACCATTGATTGAGATTACTTTTGGCACGAAATGAGAGCGAAGATATAATAAAGAAATGTACAAAGATATATCATATATCCAATAATATAACATAGATATATCATATATATAGCCATAAACATAGAGATACAGTAATACACAATTTCTATTAATGAGTGAAATGTACAAAACCAAAGAAATATAGAGTGAAAGACTCGCTAGGATGGTGGAAGCTTATCTCTGAGAAGAGATGTGATGGCTATGCTCATTTGCAAGAATATGATTGTTACAATGAGGCTCCAAAGGCATTTTTAACATAAATAAAATCCAAAACCCTAGCCCCGGAAGATGAAAATCCAACAGTTTTGTGGACCCCGTTTTGGGTAGTTTGGTGTATCAACTTCCTAGAGGCATAATTTTGGCATACAATCTTTATTTGGGGTGCATGATAGCTCATTAGAAAGGTATCACCAAGGAATTTTTTTGGGGGGGATCAATGATTCCTTCGGACATCATTGAGGTGCCCGATTGTGAAAAAGTGTCGTTTAGGCCCTTAAAATGGCCCAGACAATTTAGGACCTGAAAAACTACTAAAAATAGTAAATTGCCAAAAAAAAAATTGAACTAGTTGGAATAGGTGGGAGGCCATCGATATCCACCTGGATCAATCCTCCCTCCTCGGGAAAAAAATTTCTCTAATGTGTTGAGTTCCCGGGGGAGAGGGGGAAACATTTTTTGAATCTGAACCTTGGTGAGTTGTTTGCCTCGCTGGAGAAGTTGCGCTTGGTTTATGGAAGGTTGTCGAGAACCAAATGTTGGAAGGGTTGGACCTTTTTAACTAGTCTGGATGCATGATATGACTGTGTGCAGAAGGAATCTTTGAGCTTTTCTTCAATCTTGTTGATCTTCTTCTGTTGGATAAAAGGTGCTTGGACTAAGGCTGCAGTGGTTGCATTTTCCTTCTATTCACCTTTGGAACTTATTATGAAGAGGCTAAATGTTGTAGTATGAGATATTACCTTGTGGCACTGTTTATGTGGGACAATAGTTGGAAATACCTTAGGTATCCTGTAGAGATGACGCCCCAGAGTAACAATGACACTATGGGGTCGAGACTCATAAATAGCATGGTGCTTCCACATATATGGCTGGACCAAAAGAACATCACAGACATCTAGTGGGGAAACATCACATAATACCTCATCCTTGAAGGGATTGATGTCGCATGACAAGAGACACTGTTGGATGACACAAATATCTCATCCCTGGAGAAACCACCCGATGTTGTATGGGTGTGGGTGTAGTGTTGTCTACAATGTAAGTTTTAAACCTGCGAAGTAAAGCAATGCATATATATTCTTAAGCAATACAGAAATTAATCAATGGCTCATACACAGAATACACAGAGATTTTTACCGTAAACCCTCAACCGGGAAATCCTTTCTTATTTTCATTATATCGAATTTCACCATTCTCCATACAATATATACAATGTTTTTAGGTATTCCATAGATACCAAAACCCTAATCCCTTAATCCAGGATTAATTTACAAATCAGCTAAAAATAGCAAAATCCGCTAAAAATAGCAAAAACCGCCCAAAAACAAATTTTGGGGCGTTGCCCCGAACGCTACGCGTAACCAGGGGGGGGCATACCTGCCCCCCCCCCCTCCCCCCCCCTGGGACCCCCCTAGGAAGCGCCCGGCGCAATGACAGAGCTCTAGTTTGTACGGATCGTCAGATGCAGTTGTCGTATCTGACGCACCCACACACACGCACATGCAAAGAATATAACACATACCCAACATACAATCCCAACTGTTTGAATATATTCGTTGAGATGATGTTCTTATGGCTACTTATATCAACAATAAAATGCAGTGAGGTCCCCTTCACCCACATATGTGAATGAAAAAGGCACTCCCCCTCTTCAGGATCTGTTGGTTCTTCTGGTTGTTTGTTGTGGTTGTGACAATAACAGTGGGGTCTGCGTAGATGATTTGTCTTCTCCCATTATTTTCTGAATCATATTCTGAATCAGGGTTCAACTCATTTTCTTTGATCTCGACCATGAATGGTTTTTTTGAGCGACATTCATCAGTGTTGTACAAGGGGATTTTGTGGAATTCGCACCACTTTAGAGTGTCCTTCTTTGTCTTTTCACTACCCTTCTTTTCCTATGGCTTAGAATGGTTTTCTGGAGGCTGGTTGTTAGGGCCGTCTTTACCATACTTTGGTTGTTATGGATTTTCAGACTTGAACTCCTATTTTCTCTAGTGCCTAAATTTATGCTCGATTTTAAAAACATATCGATAGAAAAATCCTAGTGATGAGATTTACAAAAAATCCATTTCGGTTTGGATGTACCTATGAAGAGCCCTGTGGTATTTCAGAACGAGATGTCGCTTGGAGTCTTTGATATCCAACTTGGTGCGCAAGGTATGGAAAGTATTTGTGAACTCCGACATTTTTTGGCCCCTCTCTTTCCGTAGTGTGGTCCATCTCATGTACTGATCATCGTAGTTACCAACAAGGTAATATTGTTCCTTGACCGCATCCACAAAAAACACCCAAGTGGGCTCGACCCCATATTCTCTAGACTCCTCTGTGGAATTTTTCTCCCAATAAGTTTCCCACCAATGTTTTACATGGGGGAGAGCCTTAAGGAGTGCAAAGGTGATATTTTCCCTATAGGAAAAATTGTGAACAGATAAATAACCTTCTAGCATATTTAACCATTTTTCTAGGGCATCCACATCTATCTGATATTCAAATATGGGAATATCAAAATTAAATTTTACCTTGATAGGAGAGGTGCCTCCAAAGTGGTCACTTGATGAATAATCACATGTTGTTATTGACAGGAGTTGAAGGATGTGGGAAAAATTCTCCATCATTTTATCCCTTTGTCGCATGAGAGCTTGCTCAAGCAACGGATTAATAGAATCTTTTGCTCTGTAATTTTTATTTTGTTCCGCCATGGAGGGTTTCTTTGGCATGTGAGAGATTTTCCTAAAGAGATACAAGTTCGAGACCCAACTTTCTATAAAACCATAAACACAGAGATACAATAATACACAATTTCTATTAATGAGTGAAATGTACAAAACTATAGAAATACAGAGTGAAAGACTCACTAGGATGGTGGCATCTTATCTCTAAGAAGATATGTGATGGATATGATCTTTCACAATAAGATGATTGTTACAACGAGGCTCCAAAGGCCTTTTTAAAATAAAGAAAATCCAAAACCATGACCCCAGAATATGAAAAGCCAACAGTTTTGTGGACCCCGTTTTGGGTAGTTTGGTGTATCAATGTCTCGGGGGTGTAACTTTGGAATACGATATTTGTTTGGGGTGAAATATAGGTTGTTGGAAAGGTATATATGAGGAGATTCATTTTGGGGGATAAATTATTCCTTTGGCATTCATATAGGTTCTTTATCGTGAAAAAACATCTTTTATTCCCTTAAAATGGCCCCAAAAGTTTAGGGCCTGAAAAACTGTTAAAAATAGTAAATTGCCAGAAAAATGTTTTGAGCTAGTTGGAATAAGTGGGTGGCCATCGATATCCACATGGATCAATAAGGAAATGCAAGGAAATATAAGGCCAAAAAATACAAGACAATGAAAGGAAAGACAAGGAATGTCACGGAAAGGCAAGGCAAGACAAGAAGAAGGAAGGATAGGCAAGGCAAGGAAAGGCATGATGAGACAAATAATTAAAAGACAAGGAAAGGAAAGGAAAGGAAAGACATGGAAAGATAGGGCAAGGAAAGGCATGACAAGACAAGGTATGGCAAGGTAGGGCATGGAAATATATGGCATGGAAAGGCGAGGGAAGGAAAGGCAAGGCAAGGTAACTAAAGAGAAGGAAAGATAAGGAAATGCAAGGAGAGGCAAGGGGCAAGGAAAGGCATGGGATGGTAAGAAATGGGAAAGAAATAAATGGAAAGGAAATGAAATTCATGGCAAGGCAAGACAGGGAAAGACATGGAAAGGAAAGGCATGGAAAGACATGGAAAGGAAAGTCAAGACATGGCAAGGGAAGACATGGAAAGGGAATATATGACAAGACATGGCAAGGAAATACAAAAAAAGGAAGGTCAATACAAGGAAAGGTAAGACAATGTAAGGAAAGACAAGGTCAATTAGGTGTCACAAGACCTAATGTAGTGTGGTTTTGAAACAGGACATGATTAAGAGGAAAATGGCAAAAGGAAAAACATATCATTTTATTAGATAATTTATAATAAAGTTGTTTGGATGTACTTTTAAACATTATTATGACCATGTTAAGATGAAAATTCATCCATATGTTTTCATTAGTATGTTATGGTTGGAAATGTTTTTTGGCATTAACATTTACTCTAGTAATGACTCTAAAACCATCCGAAAAAATCAATGCAAGAGTGTTACAAAATAAACACTATGAATGATGCAAAATTTGGACCTAAGATATGACATACAATTAGTTGTATTAATGTCCACTAATTTCCTCCATCTCTGCCATGGTAATTTTTTGGATCCAAGCTTCTCTTATAATCGTAAAACCCTTAACAGATCTTAATAATTCTTAAAATTCCCACTATAAATGTTTCATGTTACTTTGGTAAAAATATTCAAACTTATATGGATTTTACACAGTTTTTTTTAAATTGTCTATTTTTTAAATAAAATAATGTTGTCCTATAGGAAATTGGTTGAAACACTTTTAGACAAAATGGAAATTGGTGAATAATGTTTTTTCTTTAATACATTAAGTGGAAAAATAGTTGAATGGAAAATTTTAGCCCTTAAAATTTTCTTTGAAATCTGTACAAGTTCATCGAGTTCTCACATAAACCTTGTAGTAAGTCTCACTTATATCTATTTTTCATTTGTATCATATGATATGAATAATTTGGGCACATGCATATACCTAAGTTTGATATCTTTAATCTTGAATTTTACAAGATATTGATCTGAGTGGTTTGAGTGATATAATAAGGGAGAAAGAAGGATTGATAATATCAATGGCTTAGATGCCATAGATTCCACATGAAAGTAACTAGTAAAAAAGGAACCACGTGTTGACCCAAGGGGTTATCTCAATCTATTGTTGCTGATGTCATTAGGATTTTGTCTAGTTATATGCTAGTAGTCACCTTGTTTGAATCCTCTTGGGTGAGGTGCACTAGTTTATGCTAGCATGTTTACTAGGGATTCCATCCATGAATGTGGGGAAGCATCCCTTAGTATTTATGGTGAGGGTTAGATCAATTGGTCAGTGTCATTGTTTCCAATACATCACTACTAATTTGACATGTTGTTTAGGCCCCTAATTCAATTCCCATGTGTTAAAGTGAACAAGGTCTACACTAGGTACCATCCTTGAAATTGGAGGAAGTGCCTAGGAGTTTCCTAGGGATTTATTTCCAAGGATACACACACACTTAGTTGTGACACATAAACTCTTCTCAAATCCATATACAAGGAATTGAATTACTTTGTTCCTTAAATGCACAAATCATTTTGATGTATAATCCTTCTCAATTATCTTGACACCATTTTGATGAAAATTTGTTCAACGTTTATGTGGTTACCTTGTTGAACACCCTCATCTAGTTAAGGACCATACATTCATCAATATCAAATAACAAACACTACAATTTGTAAAAATTGTTCCATGAAATGTATATGTGTGTGTGTGTGTATTCAACATCATCTCAACTGTACATCTTTTACAAAATGGCACATTATTCCCAATACACAAAATGGAGGCAAGTGCCCAAACATGGAAAAGTGCCATATGGTGTCATAGATACAAAATGACACTCATTGGTCACTCAATGACCACTTCCACCCTCGCAACTATGTTTATCATCCCAAAAAATGATCTTTCTTCTCTTACTCGAAGAAGCACCTCGAGTAGTTTTGCACCCGAGCGTGGTTTGTTGATCCATAGATTCGATAAAGAAACAACATTCTTAATTATAAGTTTTTTTCCACAATTAATTAACATACTTACAAAATGATACTTTGTAATTCAAGTTAAGTCAACTCACCACAGATGATACTAAAAATCGCAAGGGTATTGCCCTCTTCCGTGACCCTAATCTCTTAGCGATACCACCCTGTAGCAGTTACAAGGATCAAATCATGAATTTTAAACAAAAATGCATAAAATAAATTCCATTCATGATACATAAAAATTTATCATCAATAAATGATCTCACCATGAATAACTCGGGAAACGGTGGAGAATCGTTGCCAAGTGGAGTTATCAGTTGTATAACTTACTCCGAGGAATCATCTAATGTGGTAGCCTAAGTGGATGACACATTCTGGTCTACAACAAAGACAATTGATGGGTCTCATATGGGTGAAACCAATTTGGATGCATTGGATGGAAAAGGTGGTGGGGGTGGGTGGCGGAAGGGTGCATCCATTGTGGATGGATGATATGGAAAAGGTAGTGGAGGTGGGTAGTGTACAAGTGCATCCACTATGGATGGATGCAATAGAAAATGTGGTGGGGTTGGGTGGCCTATGGGTGTAGCCACTGTGGATGGATGGAGATGAAATATGGTGGGGGTGAGTGTTGATAAACCCCCACGATGGTAAAACCCTTGGGCTAGAAAGAGATATCCCAAGAGTTGGGGTAGGGTGGCCAAGGACTAGACTTTCCCTATAGTTGGGGAAAATTGACGGGTGGAATGTAGGTAGTGGTGGTGAATGAAACAATAATGGTACAAATGACCCAATAGTGGATGAAGGAACTTGCGTACATATTTATAATATTTTTATTAGTACCAAAATGTAAAATTCGACCAAAAAAATATAACAAAGTTCACATTTAAACATTATTTAACTCAACACATGATACCTTTGAAGGTGGTGACTTGTCCATCCTAGGTGGATATGGCTCATCACCATATAGCACCACAACCTGTAGAAACACAAGAACATTATATTTGAGGATGCCAGAGAATAAACAAATCAGCATGGTGAATTTATAAAAGGTGACACATACCTGTGTATGTGGTACACCAAATGAACATGCTTCATCTACTACTGCATCAATGGTGGAAACCAACACTTATGCTTCTACAGGCATAGAGGGCCTTCTATACGGGCGTAACAACTACAAAACATCATATAATAAGATATGGAAATAAATACATAGAAAAAAAAAATATATATATATATATATATAATATATAATCGTGAAGAACATAGAGATGGTCAAGATACTAACCTCCTCCATGAAACTCCCATGCCCATTGGCCTCCATCGACCCATAAAAAAATTTCTTGCAACTCAAGCACCTATAAGACTCATATGGACAACTACTTTCTCCATGTGCCCTCTCCCAGATGCACTCTGTTGCATGGGTTGAAGGTCCAACCCCTCTATTAATGTCACTAGTATGAACCTCTTGCTAAGATAATGATACAAAAATCCCATGTTGCACCAGGATTTGAGTCAGCGTTGATATTGATAACTGTGTTTTCATGATAGCTTCTGTGATGGGAGGATGTTGAGTAGGGGGGTTAGGCCTTCTACTAGGAGGAATAGGACCTAGCATAGGGTCATTCCTATCATTCTCTCTATCCTTTGTAGACCCACGATCCACCCCCTAGAATTCACCATTGTCAAAGTAGTTGACATGGTGACCCAAAATAAAATATTCCCATAATTTATTGAGGAAATATAGAGGCACCTCCTCATTATTGTAGGGAGGTTTGTCAAACACCATAAACTATCTATCCATCTAATTATCCTTAAATTTTCGGTGGATGCACCTATCCATGCAAATACTTCTCTTTTTGATTGGTGGTTGTAGTCTAGTTCTAGGATCAATAAACAATGACATAAATTTTTGTTTTGTAATGTTCAAGTCTCTCACTTGGTTTTTATCAATGCAAATTTTATAATACTCAAACATCTTAGCCCTTTATTCAAAAATATTGTTGATTAAGGTTGGTTGTCATTGATGTCAACCCTTGAAGAAAGCCCAGTAGCACAAAGGTTTGGGTGATGGACCCAAGTTTCTTTTATGTAAATATGACTCATTATTTTCTTGTCATGGTTGATAATAAGTACAAATGGATGAACTCCAAAGTGGTCCCCTTATGGTGAAATCCCTCATGGGAAGACGCTTTGCGAATTGAGTTATCCTAGAAGTATGGTCAGAGAACCCATGCTTATTTATGGAATAATGAGATTAATGTCATTGAATTTGTCCATGAAAATATCCTATATGTATAGTTCTTGTCATTCCATTTCTGGTGGTATGTGGAACGTCACATAAATCCTCACGGTTAGAGAGTTATGGCCATGAGAAGTTGGAGAACCCAGGTTTGGGTAATGGACCCAAGTTTGTTTGATGGATAACAATATGAGTTTTGATATATTTCCAGTTAATACTATTCTATATTCATATTACATGTCATTCCATTTATGGTGGTATGTGGAACATCACATAACTCCTCATGGTTTGAGAGTTATGGCCTTATGAAGTTGGAGGACCCTCATATGTCATCTAGAAGCCCCAAAAGGTCAAAGTAGTCAAAGTGGTTTAAGAGATTTTAAAAGGTAAATAATAAAGTGAAGTGATGAGTGTACTATGATTCAAAGTGAATACAAAATAAATTATTTAAATAATAAATTTAATGGAGAAATTAGAAGTTGGTTAACCCTAAAATAAGGAAAGTGGGCAAAGTGACCTAGAAGACGTTTTTAAGGAAGTTACTTGGAGAGTATAAATAAGAGGAAAGGCTCTCTAATTTAATATTACACTTGATAATATTGAATATATATAGGTTTCTGAGGTAACCAAAGGATATCTAAACCGAATTTCAAAAGGAAGGTGAATAAAAGAAGGTCAGAATTCAAGGGAGGATAAATTCTTTTGATGATGCTTTCTAAGGTATGTTATTTACAGGTCATCTCACCATTTTCACAATAACGTTTTTTTCTAGAATGATTCATACCATAAAACTTCTATGCCATTGAGGAAACATATCCAAGTATCTGTGGTAAAAAATTCAGCTTGTGGTTCGTTGTATTTTTGGAGTTACACTTCATGGAAAATAGGGTTTGTGGCTAGTCCTGAAACTAGTCTAAAACATGTGTTTCGGGTACAAACGTCATAACTTCTTCATAATAGATCCAAATTCAGTAAGACCAAATGTGTTGGTTATAGTACAATATTTAGTATTATATGTAACATTTTCAGATCGATTCAAAAAATATTCCATGCGGGGCACGCTCTACAAGGTCGCTCTCTAGAATAAGCCAGAATTCAGCAATGTATGCCATTTTTGCTATAACTTGTTTTCTAAGAAGTTTCAAGTAGTTAAACCTAGAGGAATTACATAAAACACACTGAATAACATTGTGTATCAGTTTCAGATCTTTATTCATTACAGGTACATAGTTATGATTATTTCAAGTTAGGGTTGTTGACTAATCCAAAACTAGTCATGTGGGACTAAAGAAAAGTTTGATGAAAATGCTAGTCTCCTGTTGTTAAAGTTAAGGAAGGTTTGTAGGTATGTGATCATATACACCAGGTCTATTAAAAAGTTACAAATCATATTTGGATGATGAAATTGATGAGGGCATTTGGTTGAGGTACATGTCGGGCACATGGTTGAGACAGGTAGTTGATGAGTTGGCACATACATGAGGTGTATAGAGTTGAGATTTGGTAGCTTGGAGGTACTTCTGCATTGGCAGACCTCATCATGCAGAAGTAACCAAGCAAATTTTCTCCTAGTGACTTTATAAAGTGATTTTATAAAGTTGAGTCTTTTTATTTTTTAATGTAAAAGTGACTTTATGATGTTTTGAGTCACTTTAATGACTTAATTGACCTCAACGAATGATTAAGTCATGACCGTTGATCTCATGAGGGAAAGATCTAATATTGATCGTCAATCTCATTGGAAGACCAAGGGTTAGGGCAGTTACATTAAAAAATTGATAAAAGGAAACTCATTAGGAGAGGAAGGCGCACTTGTTGAGGAGAACTTGAGGGAAGGTGAAGGGGCACACATCCCTAGGAGGTTTCTTAGCTTGGAGGAAAATGGTTTCAGCATCCAGGAGGAGGCACGCATCCCTAGGAGGATTAGCATGCATTTCTAGACAACATTAGCATCAGTGGAGGCCATACAGTATGGTTTGGAGGAGGTCATACATCATCCTTTTGTTTGCTTTGCAGCTCCAGCCAACTCAAAAAATGTTGTTGTGTATTGGCATGATTTTCTAGGAGTTTTTCTGCTAATAACATATCCATACAGTGAGGTACGGTTCTGTATCTATTTTTGGGCACGAAAAACAAGAAATGAATTTGTTGTTAGTAATTGTACAGTCCATACAGATTATATAGGAAATCATTTTTTTATTTCAGACTGTGTTACTAAAGATATATAAGATGTTTTTTGTTCAGTTATGAGTGAATGTACAAAAGATATATGTTGATTTAAGTTGTTGTTATACTCAAAAATTTCCTTAAAGTTGAATAAGAAACATTCCCCTAAATTCAATCATTTTTCTTTTTTATTCTTCTTGGGGTTTTACCCAGATTTTTCATGGTGCATAATGGGTGTTTTGGCCACTGTTAGTATATGATTCTGCTACATATTTAGTTTCAGAACTACATTATTTAGTGTTTCTACTCATTAAGTACAACTAGTAAAGGTTTTAATTCTTGGTTGTTATGACTTAATTGGAGGTTGAAATCTGGGTATAATATAGTGAATTTTTGAACTAATTTCAACATGGTATCAAAGCAGGTGCTCTGAAGTTTCAATGGGAAACTTTGGCACTTGGGATAGAAAGTGATTTGCTGGTACATTTTCTTGAAGAAGGTAGAAAATATTCTTTGTCAGGTGGACAAAGATGACTTCCAGCATCAAGTTTGAAGACATATTGGAGGGGGTCTCCAACTACCTGCAGTGGAAGGTTAGAATTAGCATTTTTCTCAAGGAGAACAAATTGTGGTCATTTGCGAACACCATTGTGCCTATACCTACTTCAGATCCCATAGATCTTGATGTTCATAAAGTGAGGGAAGCCAAGACTCATAGAATCATCTTGGATGGGGTCAAAGACCACCTCATTCCACACTTGGCTGAGAAGAAGACAACCAATGAAATGTGGGTTGCACTGAAAGGCTTGTATGAGGTTAAGAACGAGAACCAAAAAATGGCTCTTCGGGACAAGCTCCATGGAGCTAGGATGTTCAAAGGAGAATGCGTGGCCACCTACCTCACCCGAGTTGCACAGGTGAAGGACGAGTTGGCAGTTGTTGGAGAAGTAATTCCTGACTCAGAGTTGGTGCGGATAGCCCTCAAAGGCTTCACCAAGGAGTGGGAGGTTTTCGTCAAGTGTGTGGTGGGGAGAGAAAAGCTCCCTAACTGGAGCATATTATGGGGTGATTTTACACAGGAGGATATCCGAGAGGGGTCTCAAGAAAACGTATTGGATGGTGCAGATGATAAGAACATTGCTCTTATGGAAAAGGGAAATGAGAAGAAGAAGGACATGAGCAAGGTGAAATGCTTTGCATGTCACAAGACTGACCACTATGCTAGTTAATGTCCAAATAAGAAGAAGAATAAAACAGAACCAGAGGTGGCAGCATCAGCTTAGATTGGAGATTTTGCTGAGAAATTTGAGAAGGAGTTCTCTCTCATGGTTGGTCCCGTGGGCAATGGATGCCTAGTGTTCGAGGACATTGAGTCGTGGTTTGTGGACAGTGGTGCCTCTCGGCACATGAATGGGTTGAGGTCAGTTTTCCTCGATCTTACAGAGATAGACTCGGATTATAGAGTGAATTGTGGAGTCGGCCCACAACTTGCAGTAAAGGGGGTTGGAAGGGTGAGATTCCAACTAGATTCAAGAGGTCTTTTGGAGGTTGGCGAGGTGTTATATATTCTAGAGTTGATATTTAATTTTCTCTCAGTGTTAGCTTTGGATGAGAGTGGATTTGGAGTTATTTTCCACAGTGGACATGCATTTTTGTATCTTGTGGGAGAAATTGTTGACACAACAATAATTCTTGGTGTCAAGTATGAGGGCTTGTACAGGTTTTTGGGTAGACCTATGTTGGGGTCCAATGGATTTATGGACTCAGATTCTGTGTCGGAGAGTTGGTAGGTAGCACGAGAGAGAGAGAGAGAGAGTTGATACATGGAACTCAGTCTTTTTTCGAGACTCTCAAAGGACTCAGTAGGCATGAGTTGACATAGATGGATGCTCAGGAGAGTGTGCAGTCTCCTAGGAGCATGTCTTCAATTCATGGTACAACGAAGGTAGCAGCAGAGGATTCTAGTGTAGTGGGAGTAGTGGCTTCATGTTCAGAGGGAGCAGAGACTTCTAGTATAGAGGGAGCAGCTATGGCAGTTGATGAGATGGAGACATATTCTAGTGGTGATACTAGAAGTACCCATATCGCTAAGAGGGAGTGTTGAGATTTGGTAGCTTGGAGGTACTTCTGCATTGGCAACGTTCAACATGCGGAAGTGACCAGGCATATTTTCTCCTAGTGACTTTATAATTATAAAGTGACTTTATAAAGTGATTTTATAAAGTTGAGTCTTTTTATTTTTTAATGTAAAAATGACTTTCTGATGTTTTGAGTCACTTTAATGACTTAAGTGACCTCAACAGATTATTAATTCATGACCGTTGATCTCATGAGGGAAAGATCTAATCTTGACCGTCAATCTCATTCGAAGACTAAGGGTTAGGGCAGTTACAATAAAAAAATGATAAAAGGCAATTCATTAGGAGAGCAGGGCACACTTGTTGAGAAGAACTTGAGGGAAGGTGAAGGGGCACACATCCCTAAGAGGTTTCTTAGCTTGGAGGGAAAGGGTTTAAACAGCCAGGATGAAGCATGCATCCCTAGGAGGATTGACACGTGTTCCTAGACAACATCAACATCAGTGGAGGTCGTACAGTACGGATTGGAGGAGGCCGTACAACATCCTTTTGTTTGCTTTGCAGCTCCAGCCAACTCAAAAAATTCTGCTATGTATTGGCATGCTTTTCTAGGAGTTTTTTTGCTGATAACATATCCGTACAGTGAGGTGCGGATCTGTATCTATTTCTAAGCACGAAAAACAAGAAATGCATTTGTTGTTAGTAATTGTACAGTCCGTACAGATTGTACAGGAAATCAATTTTGATTTCAGACTATGTTACTAAGGATATATGTGTTGTTTTTTGTTCAGTTATGAGTGAATGTACAAAAGATATATGTTGATTTAAGCTGTTGTTATACTCAAAAATTTCCCTAAAGTTGAATAAGAAACATTCTCCTCAATTTAGTCATTTTTCTATGTTATTCTTATTGGGGTTTTACCCATATTTTTCATGGTGCATAATGGGTGTTTTGTCCACTATTAGTATGTGATTCCGCTGCATATTTAGTTTCACAACTACATTATTTAGTGTTTCTACTCATTAAGTACAGCTAGTAAAGGTTTTAATGCTTGGTTGTTATGACTTAATTGGAGGCTGAAATCTGGGTATAATATAGTGAATTTCTGAACTAATTTCAACGTATAGTTGATAATGTTGGTACATATTGATGAGTCATAGTTGATGAGTAGTTGATACATGATTGTTACACACTTGGTACATGGTTGGAGGCACTTGTTAGTAGTATTGTTGACACATGGTTTATGGATGATGTAACATACTTGTATTATTATGAGTTGTTGTATTATGCTTGGTTGATGCACATCTTTGAGAGTTGTCTTCGTGATTGATCTTGGTAAGTAGATATGATTTGGTTGATAAGATTGATGAGACAGGTTGTCGTGATAGGTTGTTTGGACAAGTTGTTGTGATAGGTTGTTTGTACAGGTTTGGTGCATGGTTGATGTACTTGTTCATGGTACAGGTTGAGGTACAGGTTGGTGCATGGTTGATGCATTTGTTTATGGTACAGGTTGATTACAGGTTGTTTGGCACAGGTTGGTTCATGGTTGATGCATTTGTTTATGGTACAGGTTGATTACAAGTCGAGGTATAGGTTGATGCATGGTTGATGCATGGTTCAGGTTATTGGTACAGGTTATTTGGTGCAGGTTGATTGGTACAAGTTATAGTAGTATATATCATAGTGATAGTGTGACAGTGGTTCCATCATTCTACTTATACTTCAGGGTGGTTGGACGGGGAAAGGACAAGTGGTTGTAGCCACCTTCCGGTTGTAGTCGGAGAACATAGGGGGTTGTAGCCTCCTTCTGTTTGTAGCCAGAGAATTGAGGAGTTGGAGCTTCCCTCAGGTTGTAGTCTGAGAAACTAGGGGGTTGGACCTCCTTCCAGTTGTAGCTGGAAAACAAAGGAAGTTGGTTCTTCCAATGAATGTAATTCTTCAAGACATATAACAAAAAAAAAATTTTGGTTTTCTCCCGCTTTGGGTTTCCATGTAAAACATTGGTGTACTGTGTATGTGTATGATTGTTCATTTGTTCATTGCTTATTTACTCTGCAATTATTGGATGATAATGATACATTGATATAACACTTGGATTATATGGTTAAAAATGATTAAATTTCTCTATTATTGATTCACCCCCCCTCTCAGTAATCCAACAATTGGTTTCAGAGTAGGTTCCTTTAGGAAACAATTTAACCACTGGAAAGAGATCATGGATTATTATGAGAATGGAGTACCAATGTTTAATGGTCATAATGGTTTTAAGTATGAGATGTGCAGCATAAGGATGAAAGTATTTTTACAGGTACAGAGACATTATATTTGGCTATCAGTTGTTACAAGATATGATAGTTCAAAAATGGAAAACACTGCAGCCAAGAAGGAATTGAGGAAGAATAAAAAAATAGCAATGGATTTCATCTGGGAACGATTACCTAATATGGTAAGAGAAAAGGTTGGTAAATTTTCATCAGCAAAAGAACTTTGGGATAAGTTACATGACGTATATTCTTCACCCATCATAAATTCAGAAAATGTCAAAGAAGATGTAGATACAAATCAAGAAAAATTATGTTCACCATGTCAAGAAGATTCAGGATATGAAGAGTACATAATCACCAGAGGTATGTTGTTTTTTTTAATTGTGAAAAAACGTGGACATCTTGAAATAGAATTCCATGAAGGAAATGAGACAGAAAAACTAATTGAAAAGGAAGAAAATTATGAAGAAGAATTGATTAGTGATTTAGATGAACTAAGAGAAGAAAACAATTCACTCAAGAAAAAATTGATGAGACAAAAGGAAAGTGTTCACATTTTTGAAGAAGCCAGACATGTCATCAAGAACTTAATAACTCATCTAGAAGAAGCCAGAAAGATCGAAGAAAATCTTGAATATAAAAAGCAGTGCTTGGAAACCAACATATCAGCACAGAAGGAAGAAACAGAAATGAGAGAGAAGATATTGACAGATAATCTTAACAAAAGAAATAACGATCTAAACCAGCTTGAGGTAGAGTTTGGTCAAGAAGAGAAAGGACTTGAAGAAGAAATAATCACATTAAAAATTCATCTTGAAGAAACGAAAAGAACAAAAGAAGTCATGAAGTCTCAGATAATGAAGAAAGAATAAGAGGTTGAGAATCTTGAAGAAGAAGTTGTCACATTGAGAAGTAAAATCTTCAAGGTCAACGAGAATGTTGAAGAGACAGAAACATCCACATCAATTATATATAATGAAGAGAAACACTCTAGGTTGCTAGAAAATAAGAATGAAGAAAATAGAAAGAGTTATGCAGAAGTATTCAAAGGAAGGAATCATGGTCAACCAGAATCTAAGAAAACTATTGAATATACATCTTCAAGAAGACCATCCATGTTCAAGCCACAAAGAAGCTTCAATCATGATCATGATCAGTCAAGGAAAAAATTCAGAAGGACTACGCCACAAAGAAGATTATTCACTCCCAGGTATGCAAATTTATTTTAAGGTAATTATTTTTATTGTACTAACTTTGGACATAAGGTTGCAAATTGCAGGGATTATAAAATAAATGTTCAAGCAAGAAGTTCCTATGTGGTCGCACGTAACATTGAGTGTTACAAATGTTATAACTATGGACACATAGCCAGTGATTGTAGAAGCATGATCGATACTTCCATGAAAGAGAATACTGATATCAGATATAAGAAAGTATGGATAAGAAAACATGAAGAACAGGTGAACAAAGACCAGGTACCAGAGAGATCGCAAGATTGACAATAAAACGAGATGAAGAAAATTCTACAGAGAAAATGAAAGATGTCAGATACATAAAGTTTTGGAAAATAACTGAAAGAAAGGAAGGACATGTAAATAAGGAACATGTTCAAGAGATTGTACTTTTAGGCATTGTAGTGAAAGATGAATCCACAGATAGAAAGAAAGAAGTCAGAGCTCAGAGAGATAATGAATCTACCAATGAAGATGATGATGAATACACATCAGAGTAGGAATTGTTCTGAGCCATCCGGCTTAGAGACTCCCAAGTAATATGAATATTAGACTGAGGGATTCTATGCGATAGTTGTGATAGACCAAATAATCATCCTTCAAACAGCTTGCAGAGTTTGAGAAGACAGATTTAGAGCAATCCGTTAGAAGAAGTACAGTTTGATAGATTAATCAAGACTTCATGATAGTATAGTGATAAATGGTTCAACATTATGGACAGTTGCGCAAGTAGAGTCTTGGACAGTATGGACAGAGATGGATTCGTAAGAACACTTAGAAGGTTTGGAAAGATATATGATAGTGGACGAGAGAATGGATTCATAGATTGGTTCAAAGAGTGGTTCAAAGACAAAGGAACATTATCATAATGGATGATAATTACATAGGAAATGGCTCGAACAATGCTAATGGATTCCAAATTGACAAATATTTTTTGGACACATGTAGTGCATACATCAGTTCACATTCAAAACAAAGTAATTCTCAGAAACAAAAATGACAAAAATCCTATGAACTATGGAAAGGAAGCACAGACAACAACCTCTACATCAAGGTAACTCAAGGTAATATTTTATTAATTGAAATTTATGTTGATGATATTGTTTTGGAAGTACTAATGATAGGTTAAGCCAGAAATTTGCAAGGATATGTAGAATGAATTTGAAATGTCATTACTTGGAGGACTATCCTTCTTTTTGGGTCTTCATATATGTCAAAGAAACCAAGGAATTTTTATTTCTCAAACTAAGTATATCATAGAAATGCTAAAGAGGTTCGGAATGGAAGATTACAAACCAGTTACCACTCCTATGCAAACCAGTTGCAAGTTGAGCAAAGATGATGATTAAAAGTCTATAGACCATAGACAATACAGGTCAATGATTGGTAGCTTACTATATGTGACAACATCTAGACCAGATGTAATGCAGGCATTTGGACATGCGGCACGATTTCAAGCAGCACCAAAGGAATCACACGTATTAGCAGTGAAGAGGATTTTCAGATATCTCAAAGGAACAAAAGAGTTTGGATTATGGTATCCAAAAGGAAAGGATCTATCACATATTTCCTACACAGATGCAGATTGGACAGGTTGTATTGATGACCGACGAAGCACCAGTGGAGCAGTGTTCTACTTGGGTGAGTATTTACTATCGTGGCTAAGCAAGAAAAAATCATCAGTATCTTTATCTACAGATGAGATAGAGTATATTTCAGCAACATCATGGTGTACACGGGTTCTTTGGATGAAACAAACTCTGATATATATTCAAGTTGAGTATGATGAGCCCATTCCAATCTATTATGATAATACAAGTGCCATCGGTATCTCAAATAACCTGGTGATGCACTCCAAGACGAAGCACATTCCAATCAAGTATCACTTTCTACGGGAGCAGGTTGCAGAAAATAACATCAGAGTCGAGTATGTGGGAACAAAAGAACACATGGCAGACATCTTTACAAAACCACTTCCACGAGAAGCCTTCGAGTATCTTTGCCAGAGACTCAGAGTTATTTCTACTCCAAAATGATTTTTTTTTAATGCTTATCTTATATGTCTTAAATGTACATGAGGAATCACCATAAAGAGGAAAATTCAGTCAAGGGGAGAAACCCCGGATGGAAAGATACCTTTGTCATTGATGACAAAGGGGGAGATATTCATTAGATGCAGAGGACAAAGGCACGGTTCAAGGGGGAACAATGTTTATAGAGATGCAGAGGATAGAGGCATGTTTCCAGGGGGAGCATGAGTGATATGACTTCAATAATGCATGACATAATTTCATTTTTTCATCAGAGTGTTTCCATCAATTCCAAAGGGGGAGATTGTTGATTAAGGTTGGTTGCCATTGATGTCAACCCTTGAAGAAAGTATGGTAGCACAAAGGTTTGGGTAATGGACCCAATTTTGTTTGATGTAAAGATGACTCATTATTGTCTTGTCATGGTTGATAATAAGTACAAATGGATGAAATCCAAAGTGGTCCCCTTATGGTGAAAGCCCTCACGGGAAGACGCTTTGCAGATTGAGTTATCCTAGAAGTATGGTTACAGAACCCATGCTTATTTGTGGAATAATGAGATGAAGGTCAGTGAATTTGTCAGTGAAACTATCCTATATGGATATTGTTTGTCATGCCATTTCCGGTGGTATGTGTAACGTCACATAACTCATGATGGTTAGAGAGTTATGGTCGTGAGAAGTTGGAGAACCCAAGTTTGGGTAATGGACCCAAGTTTGTTTGATGGATAATGGTATGAGTTTTGATATATTTGCAGGTAATACTATTCTATATGGATAGTACATTTCATTCCATTTCTAGTGGTATGTGTAACATCACATAACTCCTCATGGTTTGAGAGTTATGGCCTTACGAATTTGGAGGACCCTCATATGTCATCTAGAAGCCCCAAAAGGTCAAAGTAGTAAAAGTGGTTTAAGAGATTTTAGAAGGTAAATAATAAAGTGAAGTGATGATTGTACTATAATTCAAAGTGAATACAAAATAAATTATTTAAATAATAAATTTAATGGATAAATTAGAAGTGGGTTAACCCTAAACTAAGGAAAGTGGGCAAAGTGACCTAGAAGATGTTTTTAAGCAAGCTACTTGGAGAGTATAAATAAGAGGCAAGACTCTCTAATTTAATATTACACTTGAGAATATTGAATATCTATAGGTATCTAAGGTAACCAAAGGATATCTAAGCCAAATTTCAAAAGGAAGGTGAAGAAAAGAAGGTCGGAATTCAAGGGAGGATAAATTCTTTTGATGATGCTTTCTAAGGTATGTTATTTGCGGGTCATCTCACCATTTTCGCAATAACATTTTTTCTATAATGATTCAAACCATGAAATTTATATTCCATTGAGAAAACATATCCAAGTATCTATGGTAAAAAATTCAACTCGTGGGTCATTGTATTTTTGGATTTACACTCCGTGGAAAATAGGGTTTGTGGCTAGTCCTAAAACTAGTCTAAAATAGGTGTTTCGGGTAAAAACGTCATAAATTCTTCATAACAGATTCAAATTCAGTAAGATTTTTTTTTTTGGTTAGAGTACCATATGTAGTATGTTTTGTAAAATTTTCAGATCGATTCAACAAATATTCCGTGCAGGGCACGCTCTACAAGGTCGCTCTCTAGAATAATCCAAGATTCGGCAAGGTATGTCATTTTTTCTATAAATCATTTTATGAGAGGTTTCAAGTAGTGACACCTGGAGGAATTGTATAAAACACACTAAAGAACATTGTGTATTAGTTTTAGATCTTTATTCATTACAGGTACATAGTTATGATTATTTCAAGTTAGGGTTGTTGACTAATCCAAAACTAGTCATGTGAGACTAAAGAAAAGTTTGATGAAAATGCTAGTCTCTTGTTATGAAAGTTAAGGAAGGTTTGTAGGTATGTGATCATATACACTAGGTCTATTATAGAGTTACAAATCATATTTGGATGATGAAATTGATGAGGGCATTTGGTTGAGGTACATGTTGGGTACAGTGTTGGGATAAGTAGTTGATGAGTTGGCACATACATGAGGTGTATAGTTGATGATGTTGGTACATCTTGATGAGTCATAGTTGATGAGTAGTTGATACATGATTGGTACATACTTGGTACATGGTTGGAGGCACTTGTTAGTAGTATTGTTGACAAATGGTTTATGGATGATGTAGCATACTTGTATTATTATGAGTTGTTGGTGATGATTATGAGTTGTTGTGTTATGCTTAGTTAATGCACATCTTTGAGAGTTGTCTTGGTGATTGATCTTGGTGAGTAGATATGATTTGGTTGATAAGATTGATGAGACAGGTTGTTGTGATAGGTTGTTTGGACAAGTTGTTGTGACAGGTTGTTGTGACAGGTTATTTGTACAGGTTTGGTGCATGGTTGATGCACTTGTTCATGGTACAGGTTGAGGTACAGGTTAGTGCATGGTTGATGCACTTGTTTATGGTACAGGTTGATTACAAGTTTTTTGGTACAAGTTGGTGCATGGTTGATGCACTTGTTTATGGTACAGGTTGAGGTACAGGTTGATGCATGGTTCAGGTTATTGGTACATGTTATTTGGTGTAGGTTGATTGGTACAAGTTTACAACAGTATATCTCACAGTGATAGTGTGACAGTGGTTCCATCATTCTACTTATACTTCAGGGCGGTTGGACGAGGCAAGGACAGGTGGTTGTAGCCACCTTCCGGTTGTAGTCGGAGAACATAGGGGGTTGTAGCCTCCTTCTAGTTGTAGCTAGAGAATTGGGGAGTTGGAGCTTCCCTCAGGTTGTAGCCTGAGAAACTAGGGGGTGGGAGCCTCCTTCGAGTTGCAGCTGGAAAACAAAAGAAGTTGGTGCTTCCAATGAATGTAATTCTTCAAAACATATAAGAAAAAGCATTATGTGGTTTTCTCTTTCTTTGGGTTTCCACGTAAAACACTGGTGTATTGTGTATGTGTATGATTGTTCATTTGTTCATTGCTTATTTATTCTGCAGTTATTGGATGGTAATGATACATTGATATAACACTTGGATTATATGGTTAAAAAGGATTAAATTGCTTTATTACTGATTCACCCCCCCTCTCAGTAATCCAACAAATATTGGTTAATTTCCCTTAAGAACTTGTAATGGAAGATACAATGGCATCTAATGAAGTGGCCAATGTAAATTGACTAGGCTCTCTTATACTCCTTAAGTCTTGGACAATTGATCTCAGAGACATCAATCCTTCATCAATTTATGTGTTTATGTTTGTTGGTTGTGTGTTGGGGTTTTTTGTGCCTTCCTTCGGTTGTGTCAGGTTTTGGTTGTGTCTAGGTTCCATTCTAGGTTCCATATTCATTATTGTGCTGCAATTTAATAATGGAGTTTATATAAATTAGGTTGAGTATTTTAATTAACTTCAAAAATTTAAAAAAAAAAAAACATGAAATTAAATAGTTTAGGAAATGAAGAAAAAAATAAATTAAATGTGAATAATTGCATGGATTCCCTTCAAGACAACATTAGGATCCTTTGGACACTTCATCAATAAAATTTGTCCCTTCAATTCACTCAATGTCTTCTAAAACACGCGACACGGTGGTCAAATGGGCCAAAAATTTCGTCGCGAGCCCTTTTAATCGGGCCCGACATGAATGCACATGTGTTCCTAGGAACTTGCACACGTTCCTGTTGAAGAGCTTATGTGGCATCATCAGTAGCGGTTTGAGGTTTGTCGAGCCTATCACATCAGGAACGTATGCACGTTCTTGCATGAGCACGTTCGTGCTCACCCCATTGCCACTTTTTTATCCATCAACTTTATGCACTCACCCTCAAAGTTGTTGATGCATATATAAATATATAACTTACATTTAACCCACCCTTAACATGCTTGGGTTACAAATTTTGGCCAACTAATTCATATTTAATTTGTATGGGTTAAAACTTTAGGTTAGTTAACTTATATTTTTACCTTGTATATAACCTAGTTTAACCCACCTTTAAGATGCTTGGGTTACAAATTTTGGCCAATCAACTCATATTTAATTTGTTTGAGGTAAAAAAATAGGTTGATTAACTTATACTTTTACCTTGAAATTGTCTTATTTTAATAAATTTTCCAAGTAAGTTATTTTTAATTAGTTGACCACGCCGTCTTCTCTACATTAAAAAAATAATATTTCCAAATTCATGTATAAAATTATATCCAATATTTTTAATTAGTTGACCACGCCATCTTCTCTACATTAAAAAAATAATATTTCTAAATTCATGTATAAAATTATATCCAATAGAAAAAATAATATTTCCAAATTCATTTGAAAAATTATATTCAATAAAAAAAAATATTTTAACCATAAAAACATATTTTGATATTCCTTGATTCATTAACTTAAAGAATAATGATACATGATAGAATTGGGTAAAATGTTGGTTACTACTATGTGCGATGGTGCACAAGGGAAAGGAAACACCTCATTCTTACGTTCCCCCAACTCCACATAACCTTTACGACATGTGCCTAACCTTATGCCTTAGACCTTTGTGCAATGTCATGTAGCTTGCAATGCATAGCCCTAACGTTTATCCTTAGCCTTATATTCCCTTTCTCGGCTTTGCTTATTTAGTGTGTAGAGTGTGGAGCTAAGGATTCCACTCCACCTTTCCCACGGTGCCACTTTCCCTTTATCTTAGTCTATTTCTTGAAGTTTGTTTCCTATGTTTTGTGTGGAGCGTAGAGTAACAAGCTCCCCTCATTTGGTCTTTCACTTCCACATGGCCATAACTCCACATTCATAGAACTTTCTAAGGCATGAGAATATGGCTTTGGCCTAGGTTTTGGTGAAGGCTCTAAATCTATTAGACATGCAACTTGAGCACTAATATAAACACAGAAAAACCATTTTATTTTTTTTTAATCAACATATCCATTAATTGACTTATGTCTCTTCAAGATCTCTAGTTTCTTCCTTCTCAATCCTTTTATAGTATGTTATGCATTCTCTTCAAGGTACAACCTCCTTCTTTTGAATATATCTTTTTGAGGACCAATTCTATGTTTCATGAATTTGACTCAATTTCAATCAAATCATTGTTTCTTAGTGCGAACTTAGTTCTTTCTTCTTGCATAAATATATACATTTTGTCTTTTACTCTTGCAATTCCAATGAACTCAATTGTTCATTTGTAATAATTCACCTTCACCCATTCTTGGCTTGACTTCACTACCACATGTCCATGTATTTGACTTCCCATGCTTAACTTTGAAACTTCTTTCATGTGTGCTTTAATCTCTCTTTCTATTTGGATGCTTCTTTGCACCAAAATTTCCATCTCTTCATGTTTGCAACCCCAATTTTTTTTATCTTCCTATAAAGTCACTTCCTTATCAATCTTTGTGCAACTTCAATCAAGTACTTTTCAAAATGGTCCTACATCAAACTCTTCTTATAAAAAAATATTTGTGTTTCCACATGTGAACTCTTTGTTTTGTTAGAGACAACTTTTCCCTAACATAATCTTTGAAATTCCTATTGTGAAATCCATTTATTCTCAACATTTGTTTCACCTCTACACTTCACTAAATATAATGTGTATTGTAACCTCGTCATCTTTAATACATTCTCTTCCAAAATATTATATATATTTGATTATTCTTTTCTTCACATTTATTCCATCCAACATGGTCCATTCTTATATTTTCATCTTCTTTGGTGTTATTTGAATCATAACCTACAAAACCATAAAGCTCATTCGCATTAAAGATAGGTGAAATATCCAACTCTTTTGGAAATTCAACATCGTATGAATTATTTTCCAATTTTTCTTTTAATTAAACATCATATGATCTTTACAATCATTTTACTATATTTTCCCTTAAAATAACAGTGTTTGCTTAAATATACCATCACTATTTCACCCATCTAAAGATATTCTTCTCATGGATGTGCATCTCTTATGTCTTGCTCAACTATCTCTCAAATTCTCCTAAAGGTATGCATGTAAATAACTCATATGTTCAACAAAAGCTTCTACATCATGCATGCATTTTCACATAAATAAGATAATCAACCAAATGTATGACTCCCTCTTAATTAAACCTCTGTATGATTCAAAAAGGTGATAACCTTATAAATTATTGTCAAAGGTAAATGTTGTATTATTGTACCTAGCTTAGCTTAATGGTCATCATTAATGATATTGTTAATGGATTAGTGCTTAAAAAAATAATAACCCTACAGATTATTGTCAAATGTCAATGCTATATTATTGTACCTAACCTAGCTTAGTAGTCCTCATTAATGATATTGTAATGGGTTAGTGTTCCTAATTAATGAAGTGATTAATCGTATATGGTACTCATTCATGAAGTGGCTATACATAAACTCTATATAATAGGGTATTTACCATTATATTATGCACACATTAATACATTGTATTATGAGTGCAACTTTTTCTTTTTGGTTTCTCAGCTATAAAATCATTCTATTAATATTTTTTGTGTTTTACAATATTGTTTATCATTATTGTAGGAATTTATATATTATTTTGATTATGTGAGAACTGTTTACCATTATTGTAGGAATTTATATATTATTTTGATTATGCGAGAACTGTTTACCATTATTGTAGGAATTTATATATTACTTTGATTATGCAAGAACTAACATAGTATCAGAGTGCAGAGTGGGCATGACTTCTATCTATAATATTTATGGAGTTTTGTTTCTTCCATGTAAGTACTATTGTGTGTGGTTGTGAGTCTTAAAATATCCATGGCATTTTGGTCTATAAATGAGTGAGGATATACGATTTCTGATACAATCCATAAGTAAATCTTTGATACTTGTATTTGATTTTCTTTTTGACAACAATAATGATATTTTCATTTTTTTTTCCAGCAGAAAATTTTTCAATATATTAAAATATATGTTGTTCTAAAAAACAGTACATATAACTGTAAATATATGATGTATTCACTTGATTTCCTTTTTGGCAACAATAATGATGTCTTTGGTATGAGGTGAGGTTTTCTTTCCTTTTTCCCTCGTAGCATAAAGCATCTCAAGTATATTTTACCTCACATTTTTTATAATAATTTTTTGTACGAAAAATGGTAGAAGGTTTTGTAAGAAGGAGATAGGGAATCTATACTGGGCTACCATATTAGCAAACATAAAATATTTTGCATTCATAAAATATTTTGCATTTGGGAAAGCTTGGAATTTTTTTGGAAGAAAAAAGTCATTTTTTTCCTAATTCAAATTTCAATTGTATTTGAAGAGGTGTTTGTGGTAGTTTAGTGATAATTGTTGGATAATGAATTCAATTTTTTTTCTCCCAATTGTATTGTAAATGTTTTTCAGTAAGTCTTTTAGTGATTGGTTTCATAACTATGGTTGATGAATTTATAGATACATTTTATGTTATAAATTTTCTTGGTTGAGTGGGGTATATTTTCACTCATTTTAATTCCTATTCCCAAATTCCATCTTCAAGGTGATGTTAATGTCAATGGTTCACTTTGTTAATTAATTTTGTTGTTGGACATTTATGTAGACATATGTAGCATTATACCTAATCCTATCATAATGCTCTTGATTAATGAGGTTGTTAAATGGTGAATGGTCTTCAATAATAAGGTGGTTATATCCTTGTTGTTGGTCATAATTTATGAGGTGGTTATGTCAGAATTCTTTATAATAGGGTATTTTACTATTGCAATGTGTATGTAGGAATGCAATGCAATCCTAAGATTTGGGTTTTTTAAAAGGTTTTGTCCTCTTTAACCATCGATATTTTATGTGAATCTTTTGCATATTATTGTTTATGGTTATTAGGCTTTTATCCACTATAAACCTTGATGCCAATATTTTATGTGCATCTTTGGGAGATTTTTGCTTAGTTATTGCTGGAATTTATCTATTACAATTATACAAAATAACACTATTCATTGTACTGTTCCAAACAAACTTATCTGGTTGTCTAAATGTTAAAAATTTATATATGCCTCTTGCAAAGAAGAAGTGGTTGAATGTTATTGGGGGTTGGAGAAGACATTTGTGGAAGTGGGATTTGGTGCAAAAGATAAAATTATTTATTTGATTATCCAGTGAGAACAAAATCCTAACATGGGATACTTTGAAAAAAAGGGTTGGCAAGGTCCAAATCGTTGTCACTTGTGTTCCAAAGATGTTGAATACGTGTATCACTTATTTGTTTCTCGCAGCTTCTGACGGGATGTTTGGTTGAGAATAAAAAAATATCTTAACTACTTGACTGTTTGGCAGGGCAGTTCTTTAAGTGATTTTTTTGAAAATTGGGTTAAAAAAGAGGTTGTATTCATCACACTGCCCTCCATTCTTTGTTGGTTCATCTGGTTGGAGTGAAACAAAGTTATCTTTGAAGGAAGCAAACCTTCTTTTCTTTCTACAGTATGTAAAGTCAAAGCATACCTTCCTTCTGGGCCAACCTTGAAGAAGGCTCTCCCTCGCTTACTCCAGAGTTTGTGCCTCATATCCCACACAATGAGTTGGTTTGATGGAGCTGCGGATTTAAGCGATCATAGATGTGGTGTGGGGGTTTGATAAAGACTAGTGAAAACACAGTCATCAAGTGGACTTTCAACTGTGGCTTTGGGACAAATACCATGGCATAATTGCTTTGAGCATGGGTGACTCTTATCCTGTCTGTGCAGTTGAATATAGAAGTTATCTAGGTAATAGGCGATTCAAAGATTATTATAGAGTGGTTGAAGGATAATGGAAAGTTACATATTGCCTCTTTGATGGGATGGATGGACAGAATTAATAAGTTCGAGAACTATTTTAGAGAGATACATTACACCCATGTATACATGGAGCTAAACATGGAAGCAGATTCCCTCTCGAAGATGGCACTAGCAAAGACAGAAGGAAAGATCAATTACAACATCTGGGTAGATGGAAATGAAGGCCCCGCTTCCTTCCTCTATCTTTATTAACATCTTAACTATATTTTTTGGTCATTTTAATCTTTGGAGACTTTTGAGGACAATATCCATCTTTGTCGTAGCATAGTCATATTTTGGAGTTTCGTTGGATCTTAACCTTCCATGAGATATCGGGGATATATGTCACTTACATGATTTACATGTAATGTTGTATTGTAAGCTCTAAGTATAGAGCCTTTGACAATAACTCTTTTTTTTAAGTAAGGTTTTGTTATGTCTACGTCAAGAAATGAAGGCATGCAAAGAATGCAAGAACTATCATGATAATGTAATGTGCACCATTTATATTTGCTAATATAAAGATAAATTTTTCTGTTGAAAAAACTTGTGCCAAACAATGGTCCTACTATTTCAATCTATTACTTCACAAACATATTAAAACATTATTCAAGCTCTTGTTCACCACTTTTATTTTTCCATTATATATGGATGGTGCATTCAATTGTAATGTTTGTGTCAAATTTCTTCCACAGTGATCTTCGGAAAATGACAATAGAATATGTTATTCTTGTCTAAAGTAATGGTCTTCCACAATCCATGTATCCTCATATTCTCATTGGAAAACATCTATGCATAGTAATTCATATCACTCATCTTTCTACAAGGAAGAAAATGTACCATCTTAGAAAACCTATCCACTACCATAAACCCTAAGTCATGTCCTCTCCGCATTCTAATAAAGCCTAAGCTGAAATCCATCAATATATCCTCCCATGACACTCTCGGAATAGGGAATGGGATATATAAAATCATGTTTTACCTTAATTCCTTAGCCACATAAAAAATTCTACATCTTTTTAAATACCCTCATACATATATTCTTAAACTGGGACAATATCGTACGTCCTCAAGTAAAATTTGGGTTTTATTTCTTTCAAAGTAACTTTCTAATCGTCTACTATGCAGTAATCTAACCAAATTCTCATCTAACAAAACACATCTTACTCCTAAATAAATGGCCTCATTGTACAGAGAAATATAAGTCTCCACTTCTATCCTATGCAATTAGGTTTCTATGACATTCCACAATGTGCATAAAATATCTAAGCTACACATACAATTCCTTCATTTTCCAAATGCATTCTTCATTTTATTTACAATGAAAGTTTTTCTACTCAATGCATCACATGCTTACATAAACGATGTAATCCAACATGCCTAGGTTCAAATCCAAATCAATTACCTCCTCTATGGTTTGCAACTAACTTGACTCTTACAAAATGACCTTTCTCCATTAGATGCTCTCATATGTAATTCATTCTCTTCTTAAAGCCAACTATGGTCATGTTGAGCACTCGACACACCCTAAAACTTTATGTTCATTTTTTACTTTTTGGGTACCACTTGATCCTTTACACTGTCTGTTTTGCCTTCAGTATGAAATTGTTATGTGCGCTTATTTTTATGTTCATTCTAAATCTTGCCTGAACATACAACAAAGAATCATCTTAATCGTTAAAGGGTCCTTAATAAGTTACTTAGGGAATTGGTAAACGTTAAAGATGTTGAAAATTATTCCACGACGCGTTTAGGAGTTCGGCATTGGTAAACGTTAAAGATGCTGAAATTTTTTGAGAATTTTAAAATATTCGAACATCGATCTTCATCGACGTTGGTAGATGAAAGTCTTTCTTTTTTACGATTGAACCTTAGCAGAAATATCGCTGAAGACCGACCCATTCGGCTTCGGCAGGAAAAAGAAAAGGTAAGCGTTGCGCAAAGAGAAGAGCAGTATCACCGATTGTCGACACCCGGCACGATTTCGGCATCGAAGAATTACAAAATACAATGCTCATTAAAATTGACATTTTGAATTTTCCGACCCCCGACGCCACTCAAGTATAGGTAGTTGCAATATATTTTAAGTACTTTCGACGCAAATCGACCCCCTAAGTACAATCCTTACCCACCATCCAAATGCTAAATTGTATGCTCAAATAATTTAAGTAACCCCGGGTTGATAAGCCACGTCAACGTCAAGTTTTAGAGGGAACATATCAACAAAATCACATTGCAAAAATAACATTTATAAAATTATATAACTTGCACAAAAAACTCAGATAAAAGAACGTAGTTAATTTACATTCAAAAGGGAATGGGATACATTCAAGAAGCTTCAAGTTTTCATATAATTAATTCCCGCCAAACTTGGGCTACATACAAATAGATATCGTCGGCATCTTTACTAACCGGCCCGGTCACAGTGAGAGTACAAAATCCTTACTACAAAAGAGAAGAAATATTAAACGTCACTTTGGGGAACACAAAGTAAAGGCTCCCCCATTATGCATCTCCTACGCGCACACCTTCTCCCGGACTACTTCTCTCATCCTGTAACGTTTTCTTTCCCTCTTTTGATGCCATCCTCTGCGCCTCACGCAACTGCACAATTGTGTCTTGAGCTTCTCGAAGCTGTCTCTAGAGCCAAACTGTGCTTCCTCCGTGATCCTTTGACATTGATACTTCCTGGTTCTTCACCACCAACTGGCCCCGCAACTCTCTATTTTCTTGGTAGAGTTCAGCTATAGCAAGTTGGGCCTGCTCTAATTGTTGGATGGAACTCTTAACGGGAGAACCCAGTTATTTTTCCCTCCCCTTTCGTTCCCCACTTCCTTTAATAGCATTCCCGACAAGCCACGACAGATAGCTAAGCGTCGTAGACCCCTCGATGGCGGGATGTATACTCAACTCGGCTTGGGGGCAATTTTCCTCCCTTTTTCCCATGTCTTTCGTAGGCCTCCCTCTTCTCCATGTTGTTCGCTCCTATGGGGGAGCGGTCTCCAGCATACCTCCTTCAGGCATACTTCTCTCGATCCCAACTTCCGCTAGAGGCACCGACACCATATCCGAACAAAATCTTGTACCTCCTATCGAAGCTTCGAGGATGCTGGGAGCCAATAAGAATGAATCACAGGCCCGTTGGGGCTCGGACCTGGCATTTCGACTACCTCGCAAACCTCATCCCTTGTTAGGATGGGATCCCATAATGAAACAATGTAGTGGCTTGGATGCCTTCATGTA
The DNA here is from genome assembly GCA_009831015.1 of Picea engelmannii. NCBI lineage: Eukaryota > Viridiplantae > Streptophyta > Pinopsida > Pinales > Pinaceae > Picea > Picea engelmannii. The sequence continues at coordinate 473,651 of ML778363.1, forward strand.
ATTAAGGACCACTACACCGAGTTTCTCCTGAATAAATGCACAAGATTAGCGTCACAGAAGCATAAACTTGATTTATGTGTGGAATTCCCCACATAATCCCTAGAATTTATAGCCAAACAAAGAAGCAAACCAGAGCATGCCAAAATAAAACTCACGCTTCATGACAAGATGCCTTTAAGACTTAACGTGTCACAGCTTCTCGTTGAATGTAATCCAGAACGCTTAAAGCGTCACCGATCGAAGTTGCAGAGAATGTGCAGTATGAAAATTCCAATCTCTTTAAACTCCCCAGCTTCCATTATTGATGAATGATAGTTGACACACTTGGTAATACAGATTCTGGAGGCATTTAACGACTTCCTTACTGCAGTATCTGACCTTCTGGGAGCATACACGTGCATGCTCAACTCTGGTGTCTTTTCCCCATCCCAAAGGCCGAGCAACTACTATGACGGTTCAAATGCTCGTATCCACCGTACTCGATTTTCCATGCTTTGGCATGGCGACGTGACTCGTTTAAACTGAAGAGGAGAGGCAACGTGGATAAAAGACATCACAGGTAATTCAAAGGAGAAACCGGGATCACGTAAGTATTAAATGGTCGAGAATAACGAGCTTCACAAGTACGCACCGATCGATTATGTTTGTTGGTATCTTAGGTCATATTTGCTCGATCGCTAAACTACCTCAACCCTGCTTGCAAGAAGGATTCTCCAATCACCGAACAAAGCTTGCTTGACTATCTCACTGATGAACCCGAAAGAAACACCGAAGCAGGATCGACAGAGCGATATAGAATGCCAAGTTCCCCGAGTTCGACACCCCCGATAAATTCATTGAACTGAGCGATGTGGTCAAGTGGCATGTCGGACAAGATGCGCTATGGACCAAAGAGTTAGAAAAAATAGTCGATGTGAAGCCAGGGCAAGTACGACAATTCGCAGAACATTCGATCAAAGCCCAAGCCATGCTACAACAACTGAACTCCAGCTTAGTAAAGTATCGGGTGCATGAAGTAGACATTAGGGGAATATATGCGGCCTTGATGGAACAACATAGATTTCCATGGGCCCAAACTTGTGAAAACCTTTCTGTCAGTTGCACTGAATACGAGAGCAGTCATCCTTTCCAAGAAGTATCTCGGGATGGATGTTAAAGAAGTTGTTAGAAGATAATGCCACGTGGTGATTTTTTGTTTTTTTCAGACTTCAATTATCCATTAGTTTCAGTTAGAACTCTATATTATAAATAAAGACATCGACCAATTAGCAAAGGGTCGATGGTTGTTGTAAGAACTCTTTCTTTTTGGTTGTTAAGAATTATTTTGAGACTACTGCAAATTGATAAGTCCTTTTGGACCAAAGAGAAACTATTTTCATCAGATGCATTTGATTGGACCTAGGGAAGAACTACTTCCTATCCTATTTCATGAATGATGCAGTAATGAGTAAGAGCAATTAATTTGGTTGTCAAGTTATCTGGTGCAATGTTTTGATGTTCTTTGCTTTAATGATGAAGATAGATCATTGTGTTATTATGTAATGCATGGTTATGGTATATGAATTATTTTTCTTGCCATTATCTTATTACATATGTGCTTTCTTTCTTATAGTTAATTTCTCAGACAATAATTGGATGCTCACATGGTTAATGTATTAGTACTAGGCCTGTGGTTTAGAGTAATTGTCTGCATGTTGAGCAGTGGGTTATCCCAAGATTAGCCTCTTCCCAAGTAGTTAAAACTTAATCATGTTGTTTGTCAAGTTGGTTTATACTAGCTTGCATCTCTCATATTAGCCCCACCCAAGAGAAAATATAGAAAAAAAACAGTCCTAACTGAAGGAAGAGCCTTCACAAGAAAACATAAAGCCCATCGATAAATTGGTCGGATTGCAAGATCTGGAGAACCATTCCATTTTAAACGTTGCAGAGTCTAATTGGGCCTCGGTGGCGGTTTTGGTTCCTACTGTTGAGTCAAGGGATTTAGATCCCATCAACATAATTGGTGCTAGAAGGAGGGCCTGAGAATAAATGGCTGAGTATATATTTTATCTATCATTCCAAACAACCTATAGATTCGTATTAGTCCACATGCATGGCTAGTCCGTCACAAGACAAACCACACATGTTGAGTATTCCCAAAACGGATAACTCACCCCAGCCTGAGGACGAACCTTTTCACTTTGAAATACCTTATGCTCTTCCTCACAAGGAAGTGGATCAATTCAGGAGAATCACCAGAGCCTACGCCCGGTAAATCGATGCATTGTCCTTAGCTCCCATCCTCCCTCAAAGAAAACAATAAAGCAGACCAGTGGTTAGCACTCTCGACGAAGTTTTTGTACACTCCATAGAAGACTTAATAGATTTCACAATTACCGAAATCTAAGAAACTCTCGATCTGATACCCGAAACGCCAGCCATTGACGCCTTCAAGCCAAATGAATTTTCAGAAGAAGAAGAGTTCGACTCGAATTCTGAAGATATGGAGGATGATAATAATCATGAGGAAGAAAGAGAAATCATTATTTAGAACAATCATCCCTAGTTGGTCGGAGATGTTGTGGCTATCCCCGAGCGAGTACATAATCTTCCCCGACATCTGGAGAAGCTGCTTCCAAAGTACGATCCGGAAACTTCAGGATTACCTGAAGATCATATCAAGAAGTTCATACTCGTGATCAGACTTATGAACGTTCAACATGAAGATGTAGTCTGCAGACTCTTCCCCTACATGTTCAAAAATTCATCTTCCACATGGTATTTCAACTTGCTAGTAGGATCGATAACCAGTTGGACTAAGTTCCAGAAAGATTTTTTAGATAAATTTGCAAAGGAAACTACTAAGGGAGCCCTGATGGAAGATTTGTTCGTAGCCACCATGAGTCCAAAAGAAAGGGTCAAATATTTCAATCAGAGATTCATGACCATCTTAAACAACTTCCAGCCTAGAGCGAAACCAACTCAAGAGTTACAAATTGAGGTTTATGCCAACACGCTCCCAACTCCTATTTTTATGTTTGTAAAAAGAGACACTAAGAAAACCCTGGAGGAGAATTTTGAAGAGGCCAAAACGATAGAATTCCAGATGAAAGAATGTAAAGAAGGTCAGGCCTCTCTGGTAAAGAAAGAGACCCAGCCCCCTCCCAGGAGGGGACTCCTTTTGACTAGACCATCGGGAAAAATGGTTGAACAAACTCCCGATAAGGGTAATTGAGATATAGAATATTTTCAACGCATGGTTAAAAATCAAATGAAATCATAGACATGAAGAGAAGTGCAGGAGAGGGAAACCAAGGCCAAAGGCCCTATAAGAATTTCTTTAAAAGAAATCTGCCTTTCAAAGCAATTGATCCCCCCCCCAGCCAACTTAAATATTGTTCTAGGGAACGTTGCATCTGATTCTTTTTGTACTTATCATCAGGAAAACTACTCCAAAAGAGACTGCCCTCAATGGGTACATGCCATGAATTTGATGGCTAATCAGTTTTTAGACGAAGTCTCCCTGACTGAAAAACCAAGCAATTTGGTCATGAATATTGATGACCAAGAAGAAGTTGACCCACCACGAGATACAACCATGATGATAAGCGATCCCGACCTGATCATGCCTTCTGACGAACTGTTTGAGTCCTAGGAATGACCTGCAGAAGTTTTAGTGATACAGACAAGCAGTAAGGGTCCGCCTGGGTCAAAAGATACCAACGTCGCTCAGGCCTCAAAGAGTGAGGCAACTCTCGATCGCCTGAAAACACCTTTCTCTCTCGGTAAGAAACCTATAAGCATTCATACCCGGGAATCGCCCAAACTAGATTACAACGTGGTCGAATATTTGAAGAAGTTAAGGGCTAATATATCCCTCATGTACATAAGTAGGATTCCTCATCAAAAAGACTTGTTGCTATAGGCGTTGAGCTCATAACAAAAAAAGTCAGTAGTGAGTGACCCAGAAACAAATTTGTCGTCCATCGACCCAGTGGGAAAACCAACTGTGAATGTCTGTTCGGGAGATAGAAAATAAAAACCTTTTGTCCCCCCATTCCTCCTAACATTTGAAATCTTCAATAGAAACATCCACAATTGTTTAGTAGATTTTGGAGCATCCTCTAATGTCATTCCCTTGTCTGTTTGCAAGAAATTGAATGTCGTTCCTCTCAAGACTGATAAACATGTCATACAACTGGATAGGACCCAAGTCAAGGTCATAGGATAACTCAAAGACATGATGATCAGGATATTGACGCACCCTACATTTGTGCAAGTGATCGACATTATTGTAGTAGATATCCCAGAGGCGTATAGACTATGACTTAGCCAAGATTGGTATGAAAATATAAACAGTTACTTCAGTATGGACTGGGCACACCTTTGGCTACCACTGAAGGTATACAAGAATATGATCAGAATCGATAGGGAGAGATATCTGAAACATACGGTCATTGATTTAGAAACCCCCAACGAACCCTCATCCACAAATTTCCCCATACTGGGCAATTATTCCTGCGACTCCTACTTCGGAAACTTCGCTCCCCTCTTATCCGATGTTCCTCTTACTCAAAACTCTGAATTGATCTTTCAAGACAAATCATCGATATCGACAAGAGACACCTTCTTCTTCCAAAACTCGGCGCTAGAACTTGCAAAACGAGAGGTCAGGGAACAAGAAACTAATAAGGGAAACGAAATAGCAATCCCCATTCACAAATTTGGACCCTCTGTTTTGATGGATTCAAATCTCAAGAAGGGTCTGGAGCAGGATGCATCCTCATCAATCCTATTGGTAAACGTCATTTCTTGTCCCTTAGGCTAGAATTTGAATGTACCAACAACACTGCCGAATATGAAGCTCTAGTACAAGGATTAAGGAAATCCATAGATTTGGATATCAAAGGATTGAAAGTTTTTGGGGACTCTGAAATGATTGTTAGACAAGTAAGAAATACTATACATTGCATTTCTCCTCATCTGAAGAACTATCAGCAAGAGATGCATAGGTTAATAGAACACTTTGAGGCTTTTAACATCACTGTGATCCCCAGAACAAAGAATATTCTTGATGACTCCTTGGCCATTGTCGCTTCCAGGCTGTCGCCTTTAGAAGATTATGAAGCCTCCCGATTCACTGTGGATGTTATCTACAAACCGTCTTCAAAGGAGATGAACAAATCATAAACTTCTTGACTAACCAAGACAATTTCAAAGACCTCGCTATTGACGATGAAGAATTCCAAGAGATGTCCACAGAAAGTGATCCTCGGACAGGATGACCTATGGATAAATCAAAGGGTCACACGATCCCAAAAGGGATAGCTAATCTAGAAAATCTTTTTGATCTCAAGGAGCGATTTAAGGGACCCAAAAACACAAAGAATAGTAGCTCTTGTCCCCTGCATGAAACTATAAATATTGGGAACCCAGAGAGCCCAAAGAATGTGAATTTGGGCAAGACTATGTCTAAAGAAGAGAGGAAATCTTACCTCAAATTATTCAGTCAATACCAGGATGTCTTTGTGTGGTCCTATAGGGATTTGAAAACGTATGATACCTGCATCATTCAACACACCATCCCCTTAAAACCAGAATTAAAACCTTTCCAATAGAATCTCTAAAAGTATCACCCATCCTTGGAGCCTCTTGTGTATCAGGAACGAAATAAAATTTTAGATGCCAAGATCATTTTTCAGGTTAGGCATTCCGCTTGGGTAGCGAACCTTGTCCTGATGAGGAAAAAGTCAGGGGAGATCCGCCTTTGCGTATATTTTAGGAACCTCAACAGAACTTCAGAAAAAGACAATTACCTGGTCCCGCTGATGGAGAAACTCTTGCAGACCATGTTTGGTTCATAGATCTTCTCTCTACTGGACGGTTTCTCAGGTTATAACCGAGTCCTTGTTTCAGAGGAAGATCGTTTGAAAACCACTTTCCGAACCAAATGGGAAACCTTCGCTTATAAACGCATGCCTTTCAGGTTAATTAACATAGGAGCAACCTTCCAAAGAGCCATGGACGTGGCTTTCCAGGGACTAATCAATAAATGTGTGGTTGTATATCTAGATGATGTAACAGTGTATTCGAAGAACAAAGAAGAGCACATCCAACACTTAACTCAGATTTTCGAGAGATGTAGGAGATACGGTATATCCTTAAAACCTAAGAAAACTATCTTCGGTGTCGGGGAAGGTAATTTGTTAGGTCACATTATATCTCAAGCAGGGATTCACATAGACCCGGAAAGGATTAAAGCCATAGCTCAACTTCCCTTAGCCCATAACAACAAAGCTATGCAGTCCTTTTTCTGGCAAATCAATTTTGTAAGGAAGTTCACACCTGACTTCACAGTAATCATCAAACCCTTACAAAAGATGATTCGCAAAGATGTCGAATTCAAGTGGTATGATGAGCGGAAGTACGCCTTCAACAATATCAAGGCTGCCATTTCCCGGACCTCGGTGTTGCAAGCCTTGATTTCAATAGAGACTTTTTCCTTTATACTTTCGCCTTCGATCAATCACTAGCTGTAGTCTTGAATTAGAAGGATGACGGCAACAACAAAGCCCTGGTGTCATTTATGAGTACTAATATTCAAGGAGCTCAACTCAATTATCTTGTTGTAGACAAACAGGCCTACGCGGTTTATAAGGCAGTAAAACATTTCAGGTCTTACATCCTCAAGAATCACACTAAAGTAATTGTGTCAAACCCTGCAGTCGGATCCTTGTTCACCCACTAGGAAATGGGGGAAAGAAGGGGAAACTAGATGGCGGTAGTCCAGGAATTTGATCTAGATATAAAACCTGCAAAACTAGTAAAAGGGCAGGGGTTGTGTAAGCTTGCAGTCGAGGCCCAATATCAAGTAAATAAAGATCTCGGATGGGAAAACAAGATGGCACTATGGTGTGGTGAAGTATCATACGTCTCCCTAGGAAAATATTCTTGGTATAAAGATTTAACTTATCTTCTACATCAGGGGGCTTGTCTTGAAAACCTCAATCCCAGAGAAAAGAGAGCCCTGAGATTAAAATCTGCGCAATATCGTCTTATAAATTCAGTGCTCTTCTGGATCAATTACGATGGGGTAATATTAATATGTCTCGAACGAGGAGACATAGACAAAGTCCTTAATGAACTCCATGATGGCCTCGCCTAGGGACATTTTGCAGGAAACACTACCACTCATAAAATTCTGAGAGCCGACTATTATTGGCCCACCTTGTTCAAAGACGCTCATACTTACGCTAGAAACTGTAAGACTTGTCAAATGAGCACTGGAAAGGAGAAAAGAGTGGCAGTCCCACTCCAACCTGTTACTCTCTGTTGGCCTTTCGAGTAGTGGGGGATGGATATCATAGGATAAATTACACCTATATCCTCGAAGCTGCACAAGTACATTCTTACTGCCACCGACTATTTCATGAGATGGACAGAGGCCATTCCTCTGACTCATGTGAACGAGAAGGTGGTTATCCAATTCATAGAGCAGCAACTGATCATGAGGTTCGGTGTCCCTTATGTTCTGGTCTTCGATAATGCAGCTTACTTTTATTCAACCATATTAACAGAGTTTGCTCTGGACAAAGGAATCATGATCAAGTACTCTACATATTACTATCCTCAAGGAAATGGTGTGACTGAATCGACTAATAAAAACATGGTAATTATATTAAAGAAGATGATGACAGATAACCAAAGAAATTGGCATAATCTACTCTATAATTCTCTATGGGCCGACAGGGTCACACCTAAGGAAGACATAGGAAATTCCCCATACATTCTAGTCTATGGGTAGGAAGCCATCCTCCCAAATGGACTCTACCTCCCGTCTCTTCAACTGGCCCAAGATTCCAATGAAGAACCATCATCGGCCATAAAACAAAGGATTAACACTCTGCTCATGCTGGAAGAAGAGAGAGAAAAAGCTAAGTCAAAATTCCCAGCTCACCAACAAATAGTGAAAAGATGGTTAGATAAGCATAAGGATAAAGAAAAGAATTTTGAAGTAGGAGGCTTAGTCCTGAAGTGGGACAGAGCAAATGAACCTAAGGGGAAACATTCTAAGTTTCAGAGTCTATGGCTTGGACCTTTCCAGGTAGCTGAAAAGATCAAGGCAGACACTTATCGATTACAAAGTCCGAGGGGAGAAAATGATGCCCTCCCAGTAAATGGCCAAGCTCTAAAACACTATTTCCAGTAAAAGAAAATATATATATATATATATATATATATATATATATATATATATATATATATATATATATATAATCGGGTCATGAGTCAGGGTCATAGGAAACGAATAAGGAACATAGATTCTACTTTCGCCTAGTGAATCGCCATTTGTTGAGCACTCAACACACCCTAAAAGTCTATGTTCATTTTTTACTTTTTGGGTACCACTTGATCCTTTACATTGTTTGTTTTGCCTTCAGTATGAAACTGATACTTGCGCTTATTTTTTTTATGTTCATTCTAAAGCCTACCTGAACATACAACAAAGAATCATCTTAATATTTAAAGTGTCCTTAATAAGCTACTTAGGGAATCGGTAAACGTTAAAGATGTTGAAAATCATTCTATGACGCGTTTAGGAGTTCGACATCGGTAAATGTTAAAGATGTTGAAAATCATTTGAGAAGTTTAAAATAGTCGAACACCGATCTTCATCGATGTCGGCAGATGAAATTATTTCTTTTTGACGATTGAACCTTGGAAGAGGTATCACCGAAGACTGACCCGTTCGTCTTTGGAAGGAAAAAGAAAAGGTAAGTGTTTCACAAAGAGAAGAGCGGTATCGTCGTTTTCCAACACCTGGCACAATTTTGGCATTGAAGAATTACAAAATACAATGCTCATTAAAATTTACATTTTGAATTTGTCGACCCCTGACGCCACTCAAGTATAGGTAGTCACAATATATTTTAATTACTTTCGACATAAATAGACCCCCTAAGTACAATCCTTACTCACCATCCGAATGCTAAATTGTATGTTCAAATGCTTTAAGTAACCTCGGGTTGATAAGCCACGTCAACGTCAAGTTTTAAAGGGAACATATCAACAAACTCACATTACAAAAATAAAATTTATAAAATCATATAATATGCATAAAAAACTCAGATAAAAGAATGTAGTTAGTTTACATTCAAAAGGGAACAAGATACATTCAATAAGCTTCAAGTTTTCATATAATTAATTCCCACCAAACTTGGGCTACATACAAATAGATATCATCGACATCTTTACTAACCAGCCCGGTCACAGTGAGAGTACAAAATCCTTACTACAAAGTAGAAGAAATCTTAAGCGTCACTTCGGGGAACGCAAAGCAAAGGCTCACCCATTATGCATCTCCTACGTGCACACCTTCTCCCAGACTACTTCTTGCATCCTGTAACATTTCCTTTCCCTCTTTGGCTGCCATCCTCTGCGCCTCACACAATTGCACAATTGTGTCTTGAGATTCTCGAAGCTGTCTCTAGAGCCAAACTATGATTCCTCCGCGACCCTTTGACGTCGATACCTCCTGGTTCTTCACCGCCAACTATCCTCGCAACTCTCTATTTTCTTGGTAGAGTTCAGCTATAGCAAGTTGGGCCTGCTGAGTCCTTAGAAATTTGAATATTTTTACAAAAATATCGCCGAACATTTATTGTTGGCATATGAAGGATTACTAAGATTCACCAAGGTTTCTACATTTTAGAATAAATTTCCATCCTTAAAATCATCCCTGGCCTGCTCTAACTACAGGATGGAACTCTTAACGGGAGAACCCAGTTATTTTTCCCTCCCCTTTCGTTCCCCTCTTCCGTTACTAGTAGTCCCCACAAGCCCCGACCAATAGCTAAGCGTCGTAGACCCCTCAATGGCGGGATGTATACTAAGCTTAGCTTGGGGGCAGTTTTCCTCCCTTTTTCCTGTGTCTTTCCTAGGCCTCCCTCTTCTCCGTGGTGTTCGCCCTTGTGGGGGCATGGTCTCCAGCATACCTCCTTCAGGCATAATTCTCTCCACCCCAACTTCCGCTAGAGGCATCAACATCCTATCCGAACAAAAACATGTACCTCCTTTCGAAGCTTCAAGGACGATGGGAGCCAATAAGAATGAATCCCAGATGCATTGGGGCTCGGACCTGGCATTTTGGCTGCCTCGCAAACCCCGTCCCTTGTTAGGAGGGAATCCCATAATGCAACAACGTAGTGTTTTGGACGCCTGCATGTAATTAAGGACCACTACACCGAGTTTTGCCTAAATAAAAACACAAGATTAACATCACATAAGCATAAACTCGACTTATGCGTGGAATTCCCCACAGAATCCCTAGAATTTATAGCCAAACAAAGCAGAAAACCAGAGCTTGCCAAAAGAACACTCACGCTTCGTGACAAGATGCCTTGAAGACTTAACACGTCACAGTTGCTCGTCGGATGTAATCCAAAACGCTTAAAGTGTCGTCGATCGGAGTTGCAAAGAATGTGCAGTACGAAAATTCCAATCTCTTTAAACTCCCCAGCTTCCATTATTGATGAATGATAGTTGACACACTTGGTAATACAGATTCTGGAGGCATTTAATGACTTCCTTACTACGGTATGCTACCTTTTGGGAGCATACAATCGCACGTTGAACTCTGGCGTCTTTTCCCAGTCCCAAAGGTCGAGCAACTACTATGATGGTTCCAACACTCGTATCTGTCGTACTCGATTTGCCATGCTTTGGCACGACCACATGACTTGTTTAAACTGAAGAGGAGTGGTGGTGTGGATAAAAGACATCGCAGGTAATTCAAAGGAGCAACCGGGATCACATAAGTATTAAACGGTCGAGAATAATGAGCTTCACAGGTACGCACCGATCGATTATGTTTGTTGGTATCTTAGGTCATATTTGCTCGATCGCTAAACTACCTCAACCTCGCTTGTAGGAAGGATTCTCCAATCACCGAACAAAGCTTGCTCGATGATCTCACTGATGAACCTGAAAGAAACACCGAAGAAGGATCGACAGAGCGATACAGAATGCCAAGTTCCCCGAATTCGGCATCCCCGATAAATTCAATGAACTGAGCAACGTGGTCAAGCGCCATGCCGGACAAGATGTGCTATGGACTGAAGAGTTAGCAAAAATAGTCGATCTGAAGCTAGGGCAAGTACGACAATTCATAAAACATCTAATCAAAGCCCGAGCCATGCTACAACAACTGAACTCCGGCTTAGTAAAGTACTGGGCACATGCAGTAGACATCAGGGGAATATATGCAACCCCAATGGAACAACATAGATTTCCATGGGCCCAAACTTGTGAAAAATTGTCTGTCAGTTGGACTGAATACGAGAGCAGTCATCCTTTCCGAGAAGTATCTCAGGACAATTGTTAAAGAAGTTGTTAGAAGATAATGCCACGTGGCGATTTTTGTTTTGTTTAGACTACAATTTGCCGTTAGTTTCGGTTAGAAATCTATATTATAAATAAAGACATCGGCCAATTAGCAAAGGGTCAATGGTTTTTGTAAGAACTCTTTCTTTTTGGTTGTTAAGAATTATTTTGAGACTGCTACGAATTGAGAAGTCCTTCTGGACCAAAGAAAAACTATTTTCATCAGATGCATGTGATTGGACTTGGAGAAGAACTACTTCCTATCCTGTTTCATGAATGATATAGTAATGAGTAAGAGAAATTAATTATGTTGTCAAGTTATCTGGTGCAATGTTTTGATGTTCTTTGCTTTAATGATGAAGATAGATCGTTGTGTTATTATATAATGCATGGTTATGGTAGATGAATTATTTTTCTTGCCATTATCTTATTACATATGTTCTTTCTTTCTGATAGTTAATTTCTCAAACAGTAATTGGATGCTCACACGGTTAATGTATTAGTACCAGGCCTGTGGTATAGAGTAATTGTCTACATGTTGAGCAGCGAGTTATCCCAATCTTAACCTCTTCCCCAGTAGTTAAAACTTAATCCTGTTGTTTGTCAAATTGGTTTATACTAGCTTGCATCTTTCATATCAACCCCACCAAAGAGAAAATATAGAAGAAAACAGTCCTAACTGAAGGAAGAGCCTTCACAAGAAAACACAAATCCCATCGATAAATTGGTCGGATCGCAAGATATGGAGAACCATTCCATTTTAAACGTTGCATAGTCTAATTGGGCCTCGGTGGCGGGTTTGGTTCCTACTGTTGAGTCAAGGGATTTAGATCCCATCAACAGGTCCCTCTCTATGTTTCACTAAATTGTTACAAGCTAACTACGGTCCCTCTCTACGTTTCACTAAATTGTTACAAGGAATCATCTAGACATGAATTATGTGTGTCATACATCATTAGGGTCATTAGTAAAGTCTATGTAAAGTGTCAATAAAAAGGGCCTCATAGTCATGAATATGTGTCATATGAAAGCTCATGAGTCACGGGATATAAAAGGGGAAGAACTTCAAGGTCTTTGAGCACACAAAACTCTAGTGCTCATGTGATTCTTTCCATTAATTTTCTTACCTTGCTCTCATATATTTATATGAAAATTATTTGAGTAAAACATTATTATTTATTAATTGTTAATATTTTAATGCATTGGTATTTGACATTATTGTGAAATAAATTTAGATTTTGGTGGAATTTTTCTTATGTTTGAAATTTTATTGGCTTTTTTAAAGATTTGTGACATTTTATTATGCAAGAAATTTGGATTATGGTGGAACTCTACTCATAACAAAAATTTGTGATTGGATTTTATTTTATTTTTCAATAAAATTCTTTACAAAATTAAAGCTTTTTCCCTATAGAATGTTGTGTGTGTGAAGCAAAGTGTTTAGTATTGCATTATTTGTTGAATAAAAGCTATTCAAAGTCTCTCTACATCCATGAATACTACCATGTGATGACTATTTTGAAGGATTTCTTTCATGTTTTTATTGTGACATAAATGATATAAGGGTTAAAAGATCTAGTGGGGTTGCAAAATGATTTTTAATTCAATTATGAATATTATAGAAATCATAGTTTCTCTGAACAATTCAGGCTTCAAACATTTTAAAAGTTTTATTCACCCTCAATGTTTAGGTTTCAATAAAAGACAACAAAGCAATGTCGATATCCAAGTATTTCAACATCGAAAAATTTACACAATTTTTTGAAGTTCCACAATGGAAAAACACTACAAATATACTCCTTGTTTTCTATAATATTTGACCTATTATCCTTCTCACGAATCTTATTTTAATGACCACACTGGTATGAAAGTGTCAAAAATTAAATATCCAAATCAAGTTGGAGTTGCATCCATATATACGTGATTATTTGAGTCATGTTGCTTGAACCACACTCCTTCCAAAGCCAAGTAGGTCATTAACTCCCACATTGCCTAAGATGTGTTTACAAAATGTGCAATGTTTCTGTCGACAAGCTCTCCATTGAGAAAAATGTATAGACATCTATCTCCATCTTTCATAGTCTTTGGATATGATCCCTTTTCCTTCTCTTGACGTCACTAGTAACTTGACATCTAGTTTTACAAAGTGATGAAAACATCATTCACTTTTTGTTAAAGAATACAAGAGACCTAGTGAAATTTGATAGCATCTACAAATTCTCAAGTGTGATTATGTCAAGTTGGTGGTCACTACATTGTATTGTTTGAGAATCGACACTTGAGAGTTTGGAAGCCAACATTAGACTGTTGGACCCTCACTACATTGTATTCTTTGAAATTTGATTCTTGAGATTCTGGAAGCCAACATTGGACTCTTGGACTATCACTCTAGGCCACATAACTATACAATTGCACAAGGTTAGAATCAATTTAATTTCAATTTTCCATGTTAACATTTTTTTCTATTTCAGATTTCCACTTTCTTCTTTGTTCTACTATCACTATTTTTTATCCACTTTCTTGTGTTTTCATGCTTTGGACTTCTCAAGAAATTTGTAGCTCAAAAGGAACTCTTAGAGCCTTATGGGCATTCTTCTTTCCATGATAGAGGGAACAATGGTCTTCTTGATTACTTCTCGAGAATATGGTCGTGCAAAAGGAAGCCTTGGAATCTTGTTTGTTGTTATTTCCATGGTAGAGGGAACAATGGTCTTCTCAATTACTTCCTGAGCAATGAGAACTTATTTGCTCAGAAAGAAGTATCAAAGCCTTATGGGCACTCTTCTTTCCACAGTAGAGGGAACAAAGAAATATGTTATGCTAAGCAAATAAGAGCAGGAAAATAATTGAGTTATTAGTTTGGAAGACTTTATTAGAAGTTATTATTTTCAATATATATTAGAAAATTCTAAAAAATATGGAAACTTTACTTGTATGAAAACCTAAGAATTTGTGTTTCTCATACCATAGTGATTTCATGTTTCTCATTTCCTATAACCTTGGCTCTTGATCTTGGGTTTCATTCATACAAAATCTTTGTTTCTACACCAAAAATATGTAAATTAGTGGAGATATCGAATTGGAACATGTGACATTCCCTCTTCCAAACCCTCATAACATAAGTGCTTTTGTATGACTATGAAGTTTGGGGCCCAAGTGTAACCAAAGGCAGGTGGAAGTAGTGAGAACGTGTACAAAAATCCCTGATAACAAACAACCTAAGAGTGAAAAACAACACCCTATATAAAAAAACTCATTGTAGAATCGAGATTGTAGCCAATATAGTTGGAGCATCATAGAAATTGATTTTATATAGGTAGAAATGAGAAAAATGAACAATGAGAGGTTTCGAGCGAAAATTGCCCAAGGAGGTTTGAGAAGACAAAATAAATCATGGGATATACAATGCAGAATTTGGATTAAGGATTAGAGGATAAAAAAGGACCATGGCCCAAAAGATTAAAAAAGCACTCAAAAACCATATTCATAAATGCTAGATTAAGGGGAAATATAAGAAGCATGCCAATAGGAAACAATAGTTTTACATAAAAAAAACTTCAACCAACAAGGATAAATTGAAATTCAATACTATTTGATGTTATACACATTGTGGGATGAAAAAAATGCAATGGTTTATAGAATAACCAACATCCACGAGGTATGGTCTGAAATAGGAAGAGGGGAGAAACACAAAGAACCATGTGAGGCAAGGTTTTAAAGGATTTGTTGGAATAGTGAAGTTGAAAGAAAATAACACTTCTTCATTGCACTACATATTCCAATGTCAAAGAAGGGTCAAAATCCATATGGACCATTGGCAAGTTGCATCTTAAGGAGACCAAGTAGGGGCCATTGCAAGGCTAGTAGAGATGTAGATGCACACAAGAAAAAGGTTGCAAATGAAGAGTTTAAAGAGTCAATGAACATTAACACCAGAACCATAATTTTATAATAATTTTGTTTTGTAACCTTGTTCTTATTTTTTTATCTATTATTTTTTGATGTTCAATATACATGTCATCTAGATATAGTTTAATAAAAAACAATTTTATTCAAAGGATGGTATCTATTGGCTCACAAAGAGAGAAAAAAGAGCAAGCATGTCACAAAGTGAGAGTTGAACCCCAACTAAAAAGGATAACAATTTTCTTCTTAACCACTTTAGGGACAATCCTTATCTGGATTGCAGATTCAGTCATCCATCCAACTGATATGAAGTAAAGTTAACAATAGTCAATCATTGACTTTGCTCCATACCCATTGATCTAAATCTAAAGTTCAAATTACTTTAGGTACACTAAATTGACCTAATGTGGCATGGGTCAGTGCAATCTATCTATCTATCTATGACCTAAATCAGAGTTTTGTAGAAAAAAAATTGATAGTTCAGTTAGTAGAGTGCATTTGCAGTATAATTTATTTCAATTTTATAAAACGATAGTCAATTTATTTCAATTTTATAAAACGATAACTAGAGCTTGCATAAATTTCAATGTTTTGATGGTATTCTTCTAGATACTTTTTTTTTCCTATTTGTTATTGATTTTCAATGGTGTGTTCTACCTTTTACATTATATTGCTTTATAGCTAACAATATCTACTTCACTGTGCAACAATGCTGTGGGATGGTGGATAGGTTGTTGGAACTGAATTGCTTTCAGACACTGCCACCACAATGCTACTTAACAAGTTGTATATTATTGCTCACAGTTGCTGTGACTCTGCATTACAATTACAATTGCCCTGGACGAAGTACTCGTACATAAATGTGGTAATCTTTTCCAGTCTCAAAATTTCAGAGTTCACTAACTTTTTCCTGTTTATTATATTGAACACATAAATTCCACAAACTGTCCAAATGTTCAATCGTTGCTGTCGTTTCCGTATGTGTCTGTGTCCCTGGTTTATACATTGGGCAGACTTTTTGCGCATCTAACCTAAATACTGTAGCATAAACAAAATAGGTAACAAGTCAGTCTCTGATCCTGGCAGCCATGTAAATTTTGTCCTTTCAGATTGTAAAAAATTAGTCTAGTTTGAGTGTTTTTTTTATTGGATTGCAAAAAGATATAACCTAGTTTGTTTTGAAGTAATATTTAGGTAATGTGTTTTGGTGTAGAGTGCAAAACAAAATAGATAGAAAATGGATATTGGTGGTGATGAGGAAATCATTTTTAAGTTAAGTGGATGCTTCATACTTGTTTGTAATGGAGGTATATATATYTTAACCTTGAACTTATAACCTCTTAAAAGAAAACATATATTCTTAATCATTACATCCACTGAAAAGCATGTTGTTTTAGATGTATATAAAATCATATATCACAAAACGTCTAACTATATATATTTGTTTGGACAGCAAGAAAGGATTTTATATAAACAAAATACACAGACAACTTATAACAGTGAGAGCAAAGCTGTGCTCTCTCCCAGAAAAACTTAATAAAACAGTGAGACCAAAGCTGTGGGAGAGCAAAGCTGTGCTCTCTCCCAGAAAAACTTAATAAAACAGTGAGACCAAAGCTGTGCTCTCTCCCAGAAACACTTGATAAAACAGTGAGAGCAAAGCTGTGCTCTCTCCCAGAAAAACTTAATAAGCTGTGCTCTCTCCCAGAAAAACTTAATAAAACAGTGAGAGCAAAGTTGTGCTCTCTCCCAGAAAAACTTAATAAAACAGTGAGAGCAAAGCTGTGCTCTCTCCCAGAAAAACTTAATAAAACAGTGAGAGCAAAGCTGTGCTCTCTCCCAGAAAAACTTAAAAAGAAAGCCTAGACAGAAACAGAACATTGGAGATATATCAAGCCTAGAGAGAAACAAAACATTAGAGATATATCAAGTTAAATAAGTGATCTAAAATTACAGATGGCCTATGCAGGTTTCGAACCTGCGACCTTCGCGTTATTAGCACGACGCTCTAACCAACTGAGCTAATAGGCCACATACTTTTGAAGGCCCCTCCACCCATCTTGGCTTCTAGTATAATCTTCTAGATCTCCATCAACAGACCCGATTTCTAAAATTGCTGTGGACGGCATCTGCAACTTCATATGGCTACGAAGAACGAAACAACATGCTCAAGTGACCAAGTATTAATTCAGACTAGTCACGCTTTCATATTTTATTAATTATTATGTTTGTCAGCGATTAAATAATAAATATTTGAAAACGTTGTGTTTAGTATTTTTAAATAAGATTAACAATTTTAATTTTTAATTAATTTATTTATTTTTTGCGGGTACCATACAATAATATTTCAAGAGAGATCAAATTCTTTTAGGTTCAAACTTTTTTGTTTCTAAAAAATGTTTAAATTTTTAGGGATTTGATCCTTCTAGACATATGATAGATTCGGAGTTGAGATAGATCTACCACTGGTTCTTTACCTTTCTTAAATCAAATTTAGTCTCAATGAATCTATCTATCTATCTATCTATGATATTGAAATATTTTACTTAAGGTGGATATTGAAATATTTTTTTGTTATCAATCAATTCCATGTTGAACATGGAAGGAATTACATGTCAATGCACCATTAAAATGTTTTAACCATAAGACCAATTTGTAAATCTTATATATATATATATATATATATATATATATATATATATATTAAATAAAAAAATTTAAATTAAGTGCATATAACAAATCTCTCTTTTAGATATATAAAGATATATTTTTTTATTTGTATTTATTTTTCGCGAACATATATATTCTTATTAAGTATTGTATTTTTTTTAAGTAGATATACGATGACTTAAGCATGAACTACATGATAACATCTCAATCACATTGGGTTGTAGAACTAGCGTATTTCAACACAATCATGTCTCGTCTCTACATTGAGTTTGTATTTTTTTTCTTTGCCAAATTTGGATTAGGTTGGTTTTTTCTAGTTTCTTTCCTTTAATTATGACATTTTATAATGTTTATATTCTATTTCTATTGAGATGGCTAAATTGACACTTTATCTATTCTACATAGAACTCCAATTACTTATTTAATGTCTGCTCAACTTGACTATGAGAAGTGTTAGGTGAGAGAATATTGTATAACTTGAAAACTATGTTTATGTTTTTGTGTAATTTGAAAACACTCACTACTACAATTGGGTAAAAATTTGATGTTTGAAGTGACATTTGATGAAAAAACCCTTTTTAATGTTTAAATTCAGTAAAAAAATGTGAAATAAGTGTTTTTTTTTTTCTTCTAATTTTGTCCCCAATAGACGTCACTTAAGCGACTCACACCCTCTAATGTCACTGAAAAGATGTTACTAATGTCACTAAAAAGATGTTGCTAATATCACTTAAGTGATGTGATGTTTATTCAAGTTAATTTGTGTATATCAAAAAAATATCGTTGAACTAACGTCACATAAGCGACATTTTATGGTTTTTTAATTCAAGTCAAT
Source organism: Picea engelmannii (assembly GCA_009831015.1). NCBI lineage: Eukaryota > Viridiplantae > Streptophyta > Pinopsida > Pinales > Pinaceae > Picea > Picea engelmannii. The sequence goes on from ML778363.1 coordinate 492,426, forward strand.
TAATCCTAGCCATTGAACATTAACATTATGACCATAGACATAGGATGACCCTTGACACAATTGTCTCCTAACATGTCTTTAAACCCAAACACATTAACACCCTAATACTTTATAAACCCTAGCCATTTTGATTGTGAACACTCTATGGTGCCTAACATCATCATCATCATATATATATATAAACAAACAAAAAACAAAATATATATAACAAAAAACAAAACCCCAAATAGGTAATGTGTGCACAAGGAGACAACATGGGCCCAATAAATATTGTGAAGATATTTAGCCGAAACTCACTAGTAAGGAGAAAACTTGAGCCCACCAGCAAGGGGACAACTTGAGTGACATACCTCAGACAAGATTGGAGATAATAGAGACATATATTACTGAAGATAGAGACCTCGAGTGTCTACTGGAGATAGAGACAGGGGAGACCCCACCTACATAAGAGGCAAAGATAAGGGAAATACACTTACAGGTCTAGCAATGCTACCAAAATTGGTGAGGACCTCTACATTTTCTTTGTGTAGGGTTCTATCTTATGTCAAAATAGTTTTTGTAAGACTAGGATTTGAACCCATGACTTCATCATGGCCAAGATCTATAGAATTGTGACAAAACCTCCTTATTATTTGGACATGACTTTGAGGAGAAATCACTTAAGAATGTTGGTCATAAATTTTAAATGGTCTTATACATTGTATTGAAGAAGCCCACTAAGTCACTATCGCTATCTAATCTAATATCCTCTTGGAAAGGGAGGGAAGAGTTTCTAAATTTTTGGAATGAATTGAGTTGGAGAGGAAGAATAAGAATATGAATAAAAATATCTCAGACTCAAACATAGTACTCGCTGCAACATAGTTAGTTGAGTATATCCTTGCTTGCAACCCATTACTACAACATAGTTAGTTGAGTATATCCTTCCATGCAACCCCTACTCCTTATTTTAGCCCATAGATGAATAGGTCAATGAATTGGAATGTACACTACACTTCTTTCTTCCCTCATTACGAGGAGGAGAATCATAGGGCCTAAAGAACAAATATATCTATGCAGTGATGGAACGCAAGTCATACCCGTACAAGCGCTAAGAGACATTAAATGGGGTTTCATGGGTGAGTGAGAAACCACTGAAATTGTGGCACATTTGAGTGAGCTTTATTTCCACTTTAACCCTTCGAAAGTACGAACTTCCATCAAGATAATATTTCGTCATTTTTGTTACTAATTAATGGTCTTTCACCTTTCAAGTGGGTCTTCCATCCTTCCCTTATTTTGGGGTTAAAGTAATGAATAAGTGAGCTTAATCATCTACCCACGTAATTTTTATTTTTCTAGTACTCTTACTCCACTTAATTTTTATTTCTCTAGTAGTCTTACTCCACTTGCATGCATGTCATACTAATGAATATATCCTTTTATTTCTTTGACTAACATGTCCATTTTCATTTTGTATTGAATAGGGTAGTATTCGATAGGAGGAATAAATGTAGAAAAACCATGCCCCCGTCTACGCCATATTTAACTTGAACCAATACCTTTATAGTTTAACAACCATCCTCTCCACTCTAAAGGGTGAAGGAATATTGGAATAACCATATCCAATGATCTCCTTACGTAACACAAATTAGATTGAGAATATACAATATTTAAATAATTAATAAAGGATCTACTTAAAGTATAAACACATTACTTAGGTTTAATTAAATCCATTATATCCTATCAAAGTAGAGAGTATTAAGGTTGGTGTGCATGATCCTCTCTTTAATAACAATGGGACATGGCTATTGTTTAACAACTTACATATTCAAAATTACACCTTATGATCATATACAAAATAGTTTAGAACTATGCCCTAAAATATCGTAGAGTGGAGTGGTATGCAACAACTCTTTTGTATTGCATCAAAATTGTGCCAATCGCATATCTAAAAGTATCCACTTCAACCTTAAGAACTTATTGAAATGTATATATTGCAAGGAAAAGAATGGTCACTCTATATTTATCTAATTAAATTCTTCCTAGAGTTTGAACTATCAAACTAAACTAAAGATTGCCTTTGTTGAATGAATGGGTGTACAATAGAGAAAATAGTTCACACGATTTACATAAATAGGTTTCCATCCTTGTGAAACTTCATCAATCATGAATGTTTTTTGGAAATTGGAATTTAGAAAATTGTTTTTTGGAAATTGGAATTTAGAAAATAAATCATTGTGAAATAAATGTTGAGTCCATCCTAGTTCACACAAATATTAAGATAAACAACTTCTTCTTGGTGCCTTAGTGTAAATTTATTTAGATTCACTAGTAATTTTTTATTGGGTAAAGTTGTAAATACTTAGTTAAGACAATGGATGTTCTTCTCATGGGTGTTGGAAAATACATGAATATATTTTCATTGCACCAAGAGTAGCTAGGTTCTCTACAATTGAGTATGGCATGTACATGACAACATCTAAAAAGAGTAAACTAGTGTAGATCCATCTTAAACCTGAATTTATCAAACACCATGATGAATCAAATTTCATAAGGTGTACCTTTTTTTATCATTCAATGCCATGTCTCAATAAAGTTGATCCTTCTTGGTGCTTGATAGATCCAGGTTTAAGATGGATCTACACTAGTTTATTTATTTTTAGTTGTTGGCACATAACATGACATCATGACAACATATATGTCATACTAGTTTGTAAAACACCTTATTACTCTCTGTGCAACAAGAGCTTTGTTAGATTAGGACAAATGGGAATTATGAATAAAGGATATCACTAAAGGATACACCAGCACAAGAGTAGCCATAAACAAAAGAGAATCAATCCCAAATGGTAGGAGATGAAGTACATATCTCATGGTAGAGGAATATCAAGCAAATAGCAAAAAGAGACTAGATTTAAGACCAAGTAACATTTGAAACATAAAAGAAGAAAATAAGATAAATACAAAGGTAAGCATAAAATCAAAATTTAAATTTGTATATTTCATTTTTTCTTGGGAAGAAATAAAATTTGGAAGGTGAAGAGTTTGTAACGGTTTCTTGGAAATCCAAGAAGTCCCAAGGAATAGTGACCAAACTCAGCTATAAACCCATGATGGTCCACTAGCACTAAAAGACAAATTTGAAATGTGAATGTACACAGTGTATGATATATTAAATTATTAACATTTTTGTTGTCATCATTCCCTCATCATTCCATAGAGGATGACAGACTTTTCAATTACTTTCTAATTAATTAGCAAGAAATCGAAAAGTGTACATTTAATTATCAATTTGAGGTTGTATCTTACTTATGAACTGTCACGCACTGTATATGCAAGTTGTAGTGTTGTTTTTCTAAGGGGTTGTAGTGCTTTGAATATCACAAATCAAGGGTTCAAGATACTTAATTGAGTCACCAAACTAGACTATTTTCTAAGTTGCAGAGAAGTAAATATCACACTTGTGGAAATTGAATCACACTTGTGGAAATTGAATCTATACTATGATTTACAGGTGACTTGCTCAGGTATAATGAAGATCTTGTTTTGTTGTGACAATCAAGTGTTAACTCATCCAATAAAAATCCAATCAATCCTAAACTACTAAAGACTAAAGCTATGATAAATCAGAAACAAAAAAATAAAGTGCAGTTGCAAGTAGAGTTGTAGCAACATGAGTTGCAACAATGAAGCTACAACACGAAAAAAATCTTAGCAACTTGAGTTACAACAACATGAGTTGCGGCAATGAAACTCTGATATGGAAGAAGCTATAAAGACATGATTTGCAGTAATGAACTCTACATAAGCATCTATGATCGTAAACTCACAAAAATTGAATCAACGCTTGAGTCGCAATCTAAAACTGTGAAATCCTCAGTACTAGGAAACTTAATATTAACCACACATGAATCACAAGAACTATTCTATGAATTGCAGTAGACTGAAAGAAAAAACTATGCTACGAATCTGGAATTGCATCAAATTAGGAAAACAACTACATAATGTAAATTATGTTATGGATCTGAAGTTACAACAAATAAAAGAAAACAACTTAAAAATAATATGAACATAATTGAAATGATAATACCGAATTCTAATGTTACAAGAAGTCCCTGACTAAGGAACATACCCTACCCCCTTCGACAAGGCATTGAACTACTCAATCAGAATCACATGATCACCAACACATCAACATGTGAATGGAAGAAGGAACATAAATTGTACTACAAAAGTTTGAAAGTACAATAACAGTCGAATGCTTATCACTAGAATAATTTCCTCCCCCCTTCAATTTTGGGGAAGGTGAGGTTTTATGCAACATGACTAATGTCTAAAATTATACAAAGAGACGAATGGGCAATCATGAGAATTCAGTTGTTTATCTAGTTACATTGATTTTGTCAAACTTTACCAAGAATTGGGCGTGTGTTGACTTGGTAGGCAAACAAATTTCTCTTTTAGTCATCTACTTTCCTCATGCTTCCTTCCTTCACGAAAATCATTTTCCAACTTTCGGTTGCAGCGTTGACTGCTGTGTTGGTGAGATTTATTTAGAGTCACAACAATGGAAAGTGTGATCAAAGTTGCAAGGGTTGTCTAGAGTTGCAACAACAACGCGTGCACTTGGAGTTGTAGGAGTTGGTTTGTGCTGGAATCGAAGCAACTTGGAGTTGCAATGGAGAGGTATTGCAACCACTTTGAGGAGTTACAGCTACTGTATTACTCCTATGTAGCAGTATTAGTACATGAAAGTAGGAAGTTCCTTTAATAAATATACAAGAATAGTGTAATAATGGCATATGGGGAAAGATTTGTACCTTGATGATAAATGAGGGAAAACTAGATAAGGACAGTATCAAAAGGAAGTGATTAATGGAAAATGGTAAGCAAAAGGGTATTAGACGGGTGCTAAAAGTATTCCAATTTAGGCACTTGTTAGAGGATAAGGAAAAAAGTTTCCAAATTGAAGGTTAAGAGCCGGGAAGGTGGAAAGCCAATGGTCAAGGTGAATTTAAATAAATAGGGGGCTTGTACTCAAATGGAGGGATTATGTCTCTTGGAGCTTTCATGTACTATTGTTGAAACTTTTAATGAGGAGAAGCTTGTTTGGCCAAGCTATTTTCGGGGGAACTATGATTCTTGTGTTGCACATGTTATGGACTATTCTACTACGTTTTGTTCAACATTGGGGTTGTGCAAGAATGTACTTCATATTTTAGACTATTCTTATGTGTGTTTTCTACATTCTTATTTTTGTTCTTTAGAGAATATTTTTCTGGATATGTGGACATAGGACTGTAAATGATTGTTTAAATGCTAGACTATTATGGGTTTGTAGTTATTTATTCGTATTCTTGTCTATGCTATGTGTGAACTATTTCCTGGGCCATGGACATGAGCACTTCCGGTTCTATGCTTTATTTTTGGTTATTTTAGTTCCATCTGGATGCATGCATCTTACATTAGTTGCATTTCATTCCTTATCTCATAAATCATCACTGGTGGACTAGGTCGCAATCGATAAACCCCAAATAATAAATGGTTGTTGGGATAGAATTTGGATGGGTTCCCTATTCCAAACGGTGAGAGGTATAATTGGGACTTCTCACTGGAGTGGCCCCTAATTTTGATCAAGGTCATGCAAGCCGCATCAACACCTGTTTAGAACCAACCCCTTCTTCTTCTACAATGATAATGAGTAAAGGGTCCATCAGTGGTGGTGTCTCCAGTGATCTTGACTCTTGAGAAGAAATTGATTCTTCAAAATATTATGGTTCATAAAATGGATTATGTTGAAAGTATGAGTCTGAATCAGGTTTTCCACTAATCAACTATTTTGAATATACAGGTCCTTCAGTGGGAGGATTAAATTATTCCTCTATTGCAAAATAAATTTATAGTATAGATTAAAGAGTATAATTCCTCCTATGACCTCATTGAGTATGGATTCTTGTCCTCGAGCTTCCCCCTCATGAAAGTCTAGCTACAATTTGGTTAGTACCTTGGATGTCTCTCACTATTCCATGTGTTTTTTCTCTTGGATTTGTAATTCTATTCATGCATCTATATGCTTCTAACAAAATGAAAAACACTTTGTACGAAATGTTACAAAGAGGGATGTTAACTATTCCTTATAAGTTTTAAACCTTTTAAATTAATGCAATTCACACACAAATTCTTAACACAGAAAAGAAAACAATTGTGGTCACACATATACACGAAGATTTACCCTGAAAACTCAACTGAGAAAACCAACAACTTGTTTTAGAGATGCACCTCTAATTCTATTCATCAAATCAACTTCATTGTTGACAATACAATATAGAATCCCATAGCATCGAAAAAAATCCCTAATCCATTGACTTGGATTAGATTACAACCTTAATTCCTTAACTGGAATTATAAAACCATGGGTTGAAATACCATGCACCACTAAACCATCAAAGGTGAAAAACCACCCTTTCTAAAGGTGAAATACTGCCCAAAAATTTGGAGAATAAGCTCAAAAATTTTGTTTTGGGGGGGGGGGAGGGGGGATCCTCACCTAAAATCCCTAATAGGGGGACCCACAATCATGAAAAGAATATAACACATACCCAACATTCTCCCACTTGTTGTTTTCTTTGCATACATGGGTCACAGGCTTTCATGATCAATAATCTAGGGAAAAAAATTCCTATTGATTCTCTACATTCTCCAAAGTGTCCACCCTCACCAACAACACCTTCTTCTCTTCAATGATGTCTCTGAAAAAATTATATTGAACATCAATATGCTTTGTCTTAGAATGATAAGTTGGGTTCTTTTCAAGGAATATTGAACTCTAATTGTCACATTCTATCCTTACAACTTTCTATACCAACCTAGAACCTAAACACAATCTATGTAACCATACTTCTTCCTTGCTTGCATGAGTGGTTTCCATGTTCTTATACTATGTAGTTGAGAGTGTCGCTATAGACTATCTTTTTCTCATCCAACTAATTACTCCTAAAAATAGGTTAAACACATACTCACTAGTAGATCTTCTACGATTCAGATCTCCAACCCAATTTTCATCAACAAAGCCATGCATGCCCAACATTCTGTCCAATCTTGGTCTTCCTTGGTAACATAATCCATAAGTAGTAGTGTCACGCAAATACTTGAAATCCTTTTTTATTATTTCTCAATGTTCCTTCCCTAGTTTTGACATATGCCTTCTCAAACCTCCCACTGCATGTGCAATGTCTAGTCTAGTACAGACCATTGCATACATCAAACTACCAAATGAACTAGCATACAAAACATGGGACATGTCCTCTTCCTCTTCATATGTCTTCAGACACTGATTTGCAGATAAATTTACACATACAGGAATAGGGACCTTGACAAGTTTACATTCTTGCATATTAAACATCCATAATATTGACTCAACATATTTTCTATGGTTCAACCAGAGTTTCTTGTTTTCCCGATTTCTTTTAATTTCCATTCCCAAAATAAAATTTGTAGCACCAAGATATTTCATCTAAAATTTGGAGGACAACTGAGTTTTCACATCCTAGATATTTTCCTTATTGTTTCCTATCAATAACATATCACCTGCATACAAGACCAAATAAATAAGACGATCACCTATTAATTTTAAATACACACATTGATCGGCTTTGCTTCTTGTGAATCCAAGTCCCAATATATAAGTATCCAAATTTTTATAACACATCCTTGGTGATTGCTTTAAACCATTCATGGACTTTTTCAACCTGCATACCAAGTCTTTTTTTTCGTTCTCTATAAAGTATTTTGGCTACTTCATATAAATTTCTTCTTCCACGTCCCCATGTAGGAATGTTGTCTTCACATCCATCTGTTATAATTCAAAATCAAAAGAAACAACAATAGATAAAACAAATTTAATAGAAGTTAGCTTGGCAACAAAAGAAAAAATTTCACCAAAGTCAATTCCATCTACCTGGGAATAACCTTTTGCTACTAACTGAGCTTTGTATTTCTCCACTTTTCCCATCAAATTTTTCAATCTCTATTTTTGAACTTCTCACCGTTTATTTTCACCACAAGAATTGATGTCATAGAGCTCCCACTATAACAAGGTTTAACATAGACCTAAGCCAAACCCTTAGCCACAAAGGCATCCTCTTGAAGCCAATAACTTCGTTGATACCAAATGTAAGTTTTAAACCTTTTACATTAATGCAATGCACACAAAGATTCTTAACACGGAAAATAAAACAATTGCAATCACACATACACAAATATTTACCTTGGAAATCCAATTGGGAAAACCAACAACTTGTTTTAGAGCTACAATTTTAATTCTATTCATCAAATTAACTTCATTGTTTACAATATAATATATAGGATCTTGCGGCATCCAAAAAACCCCTAATCCATTGACCCGAATTATATTACAACCTTAATTCCTTAACCATAATTAGAAAACCATGAGCCAAAATACCATGCGCCATGAAACCATCAACTGTGAAAAATTGCCCCCGCCAACAATGAAAGACAACCGAAATATTTGGCGAATAGCCCCCGATTTGTTTTTGAGAGGCTCCACCCTTAAAACCCCTAATAGGGGGGGACCCACAACCATGCAAATCACAACATTCCTATAGTGTGAATCCTTGTACTATATGTTATCTATTCCAACTAAGTAAAAATTCTTAAAGTCTTTTGACACCTCCCTTACCAAAAATGACAGGTCTACTATATACTCTATTAACTTCCAACAAAGTATCTAGCTTTCTAATACATTTAGTTATCAACCCATGGTTGGTAAAACTTGCAAGGTATCATGGAAAATATATGAGAGACTCGGGGATGAATTAAATAGTTGGACACTTTTAACTTATTTTGTTAACTAAACATTTAGAAATCTGCGAGAAAACAAATAACTACAAATAGAATATATGAGAGACTCGGGGATGAATTAAATAGTTGAACACTTTTAACTTATTTTGTTAACAAAACATTTAGAAATATGATTATAGTTTACGAGAAAACAAATAACTACAAATAAATAAAATACAAACACAACTGATTATTTGTTTATGCGAATTCTATAGCATAGCATAGAACCTATAGCGATGAACAATTAATTATTGAATAAGAAAATCAATACTTGTTGAAACACACATACAAACTATAAGAAAAACTTATGAAAGCAACTTAACACTTGCAAACACTTAAACACTAAACAATCACATAGTATATATATATATATATATATATATATATATATATATATATATATATATATATAAACAATTACATAAAAAAATATATATGTAAACATTTAAACAATCATTCATATATATATATATATAAACAAAAATACAAATGAGAAGCAATACCAATTTTCTCTAAAGCGAGCCCTTTCTCTTTTTCTATGGAGCAAGGTGTTGAAGAAGTTCTATAATTCATGGTTTACTTCAATAGTCCACTTAACATACACAAAACCAAGAAATCATATTTGTATTCAGAAAACACAAGCTACACTAATGCCCTGAGTCTTTTCGTCTTCCCTTAACTAACTCCTTGCCCTCTTTTTATATTTATTTTCTATCTAAGAGAAAACATAGCTTCTTTAGATCAACTGATTAACAACTCATTAAATGGAAATTAAAAAGCCCCACACTTAAAAATTAACAACTCATTAAATGGAAATTAAAAAGCCCCACAATTAAAAATCCTTGATTATTCAAGGGGTTGCTAGAGTTTGTTACAACATTGAATAAAACAAAGTATCTAATTAAAAATAATTACAACAATGCTAAAACATAGTATCTAGAGTAATTATGCAACTCGATCAGTGGTTGGAATATAGTAGAGTGCAAATACTTTAGAAGATGCTTCATGTGCAAGTTAGTCACAAAAAACACCATTCCTACCAAATGTACTACTACAAAATTCATTAAAATGCCAAATAATCAAAGCAAAGTGTACTTGAGTGGGTTTCTAACTGAAATGGATATAGTTATATAGTTATGGTTACATGACCCTGATATTATATGTGAGCATGCTCACATATAATATATTATGTGAGCCTGCTCACATATAATATATTATGTGAGCCTGCTCACATATATTAATATGTGAGCAGACAAAATGTGATATAATCATGCCAAATACAATCCCATCAATTATATTAAATCAAAGTTTACTTTCACATTAAATTATGATTTTTATCTCATTATAATAAATTTATTGGTAATATTATATTAAATTCAAGTGTTAAGCTTCTCATTTACCAAATTTATCACCTAAAACTACGTTATCATCTATTACCGATTATAATTATAGTTAGGTGAAGAAAGTATTGATACAAATTGAATAAATAACATTAATTTTAATGTTGTTAAATTTTGTTCAATAAGTTTGTAGGTTTAGTTGTTGTCTAAAACTTGTAGGAAAATAAACCCAATAAATTTAGGTGGGTCTATTTTTCCATTGTAAAAATTAGGATGAGTAAATTTTAGTTCATTGTTTGCTGATCTTAGGAAAACTATAAGTAGTAAATTTAAGTTCATTATTTTGTGAATTATGTGTATTTAAAAAATATTGGTGAGTTACACAATATGAATATAAAGTATAAAGTGATTTGAATTATTATTCTGTTTTATATTAGGAAAAAATTTGCACATGATATTTTATTAAAGGAAAAAAATTGCAAATACTTTATTTACTTTCTTATAAATATTATCTAAAGGAAAATACTTTTTTTTGATAGTGGAGTAAGATTGAAAAGTGCTTTTGATTGTTTAAGAGTTTGTCTTTCTGTATTAGTCAATAATAATTATTGTCCCTACAATTTGACCTAAAAATTATGAATTATGACAAGTTTTACAAGTTTTATCATCTTTAAATTAAAAAAAAAAAGTATTATCAATAATTTTGAACCATTACAAAAGGTAAAAGGTTAAACAAACTTATCTTTTGAACATCTCCTCGGTTAAACTTATATTGTCTAATTGTTCTCGACTAAACTTATTATTGTTTAATCACATAAATCTGCACTAAATCACTATTTTTGTTATTTAAAATCCATTTCTGAATTTAGAAATAGATTCAACAAGCTGAAAAACCCTTAAGACACTCTCATTATACAAAAATAATCACTCAAATCTACTGATATAACAATTTCTTAGATTTCAAATAAAAATTACTCAAAAATATTGCCTATTTTTTATTTATTTTGTAAAATATTTAGACTACTGCCTGTAAAATGTAATAAGAACATTATAAGGAAATCAGTGCAGGAACTTTCATGTTCAAGTGGACTTGCCGGAGTGGCTGGCTAGTTTGAAGCTGCCGTTCACGACTGTTTATTTCTCTTAAGGTTTCAGGGTTAGCATGTTTCAAGATCTCAACAGTTTAAATTCAATCTTAATTTATTTGCAAAACTGAATAATATCTTCAGTTTTCATATATCTCTGGTGTACCGATATAATTGCAGTGACATGATTATATAAAATAGGGGCCAACCAGGTTCGAACTGGTGACCTCTTGATCTGCATATTGTTTATACATATCTGGTGTACCGATATAATTGTAGTGAAATGATTATATAAAATAAGGCCCAACCAGGTTCGAACCGGTGACCCCTTGATCTTCATACTGTTTATTTCTCCTCAAGTTTCAGGCTTAGCATGACTCAAGAGCTCAACAGTTTAAACTCAGCAAAACTGAATAATATCTTCAGTTTTCATATATCTCTGGTGTACCGATATAATTGCAGTGACATAAATATATAAAATAAATAATTGCAGTAACGTAAATATATAAAATAGGGCCCAACCAGGTTCGAACTGGTGACCTTTTGATCTGCAGTCAAATGCTCTACCACTGAGCTATAGGCCCATTTGAAAATTAAGTTTTTGACTTAACTTTAATTATGTCCATTCCAATCTAGCAAGATAATGCTGTAGAGTAATTCTTGCTTAACTCGCCAGGTGGATTCTTAAGCATAGCACTGATTGAAAGGCCTCTCTTGGGAAAAATATAGGTTTTTTTTTTCTTTATAAGAATAATTTTATCTTGCAAACTGATTTTTTTTATATTATTTTTCCAAATTCTTAAACACTTCTCAATAGATATCTTGATTTTTTTAATAAGAGAAAACATTTTTTATTATAATTTGCAAATACTATCCCATAAAACAAAGAGGTATAACTGCTTTTTATAAGAGAGAATATTTTTGACCACATTAAAAGATGTATTTTAATATGGTTTTGCACTATATTTGTTGAATGACTTCACTCAATGGTTTGTACTATATTGGTGTTGAAATAAATGCATCTAAACCAATCATTTTGCATTGTAGCTCATGGAAAACAATGCAACTTATTTTTTTGCCATATATTATTGTTGAAAACAATATAACTAAACAATATCATCTTTTTCAACTCTTACAAGAATTAAAAAAATATCAATATTTTCATGAAAATTCCAAATACTCCTTGAACTTCATAGTTTTAATTCTCAATACCACTAAGATTTCATAATTAGAATTATCAATGAAATGATTATAAATCCTAAAATTCTTAGCATATTATATTACACTTCTCAATACTTCAAAAATTTTCACGCCTACAATTCCCAATGAGTTATTTATAATCCACTTTAGTGATTAATAAACCCAAAGTTGGTATAATTTATATCTAAATTAATTTATATAAAATGTACAATGCATCATAATTTTCTTCTAACATTTTAATTATGTGATTTAGTAAAATTTTGAAACTTAAGTCCATATAATATGCATGTTTCATGTGATCATGACACTAATATGATATTGAACATATAATATGAAACATCACTTCTTATATGTAGAATACACACTATTTTAATGGGTTGAAATTAATGCAACTATATTAATTAAATAAATGCAACTAAATAATATTCTTTTTTAAAACTTTTAATAGAATTTAAAAAACTATTATATTCAACTTTCATTATATTTTAATAAACTCTTTAAATTAGATATTTAATTTTTC
>ML778363.1:505879-517710 GCA_009831015.1 Picea engelmannii
TAATCAACCCTAATCTAGAAGATCAAAATTGTCTATCTGTTTTGCCAAGTGTAAAGAAAAAAATAAGCATTGCTAAGATAAGAACAAATTCTCACGAGCTCCATAGTGAAACTGGGCGTTGGTCAATTCCTAAAACGCCATGGATGAAAGAGTGTGTCACCTTTGTGACACTAAGAAGGTTGAAGATGAAAAACACTTTCTCTTAGATTGTCCAGCCTATACCCATATTATAACTCATTTTCAAAATATTACCAACCTTCCTAACCTCTTAACTCAACAAAAGTATGGTGATCTTGGAAAGCTTCTCTTAATGCTTTTCGAGCACAGAAACAAAATTCTAAAGAATCACAAGTAATCACTTACCCTCGTAAGGTCCGATAGACCAATTAGGTCTTAGTGGACGTTAATCATCATCATCATCATCATCATTATTCCACTTACCAATGATATAAAAATTTCATTATTCCACTTAAAAATGATAAAAATTTCACAATTACAATTTTAAATGTAATAACCAATTCCAATGTTAATGGAGATGCATGTAGTTAATAGATTAGGGCAGTGACAATGCAATTGCAATTGATAACTTTGGCATATTTGAGCATTGAGGATTCAATGTTTTCAAACTCTTCCTATCCATTTTTGAGAGAAGGGTGACTTGTCTTCAAGTTTTCACTTATTTTCCTTCCATAGTTTCAACTTCCAAAATGCTTTAATGGTTTTTTTTTTTTGTTTTAACTTGTCCAACTTCCAAAATATTTTAATTGATTCTTGGGTTTCAACTTCCAAAATATTTTAATTGATTATTTTATTTCAACTTGTTCGAAGTCCTGGGATTTGTTGGGCAATATGAAAATCGTAATGGACCAACCATTTCGTAATACCATTAGTACATTTTAGACCTTTCAAACATACACTAAATTAGGAAATTGTTTTTCTCACTTTTAGAATTCTTATATTTGACATTGTCATTTATCATTACTTTCTTTGAATGACAAATTAAGAAATCTAGTTGGAACTTCCCTCGATGGAAAGAGGGAAAATTAATTCATAGAGGGAAATGGGATGACAAATTAACAAATCTAGTTGGAACTTCCCTCGATGGAAAGAGGGAAAATTAATTCATGGAGGGAAATGGGATTTTTTTGAGTAGTGTTATAGTATTTGTATTTCTAAGTATTTGGATTGGTGTTTTAATTAATATTGATTAAACTTATAAAAATTTTAAATTATGATTAGAAAAAGACAAAGAACAAGAAGTGGTAGAATTTATTTTTTTAAGTCAAATCAATCATATTCACATAATTGAGTGCATTATATACATAACCACCATATAATGGTCAACCATAATACATAACTAAGTACATAATACTTATGATAAAGATTAAGATTGTATCCCAAGATATACAGAAAGGTGGTCTAGGATTTAGGATTAGAAGTCAAAAGGTTAACAATTTCCCCTCTAATCATAAGTTTGTACAAGTGTACCAACTAGAAGACAAGGGCTAGTGCAAATGCTAGTAACATATCCAAGTCTTTAACCTAATACTCATGGTATGAAACTTCTTGAGTCTTGATGTATATTTACTTGAAAAAACCTCTAAAAGTGGATGTCAATTATCAAGTTTGTAAATCTTATTGTGCAACAGACAAGACAAATAACTTGTAAGTTTCCGTGATCCCAAAATCGATGAGAGAAAACCTTAATGAAAATTTAACTGGTTGAAGTTCCAACACATCCCGAATCCTAAAAATCCTTGGCAATCCAATGTGCCAAGTGAAAATGCAAATGAATAATTTATCCCTTGCTAGGTCCAAAGACCATCCTATGGAGTATGAAAACTATCAAGTGAGCACATGTGTTTAAAAAATGACATAAAACAACTATCATTGATCCAAATAAAAGAAAAATGGTCAATCAACATCTCAATCATGTATCTTGTAAAAACCTATGAACAATTCAATAAGGAGTGCATCATAATCCTACCAAAATTCATTAAGAAGTAAACCAAGTGAATTTCGAGTACTTCCTCAAATCCTAAAATCAAATTATAGACTAAAAATGTCAAATAACCATGTAAGTCACAAATCCCCAATAAGTGACTGAATCCTCAAATGTAAAAATGTAAAATTATCCATCCATACCAGTATCCTAAAAAATATTAAAAATTCTAAAAAAACCTATGCTAAAAATAGTGTCTTCAAAATATCATCCATGCTAATATCCTCAAAATTTCCAAGTGTTGAACTGTCTCAACCAATATCCTCTATAGGTCAAACTAACCAATATATGTCAAAATAATTCAATCCTCAATCCATCACCACAAAGAAATCATAATCATCATCAAATCCTCATCTAGCATCCATCATCAAATCCTCCTCATCATCAAGAGTAAACTTTGAAACTTGAAATCTGAGAATCATCATCAATGTCTTCACCTCTATCAACTAAAAGGTAAGAAGTCTCAGGACTTGTTAATTAACAACATCAATATACCCCCCGCCCTCGAAATTCGAAAAAGGTAACTGATGCAGGAGCATCGTCAGCATCATCAGCGTCGTCAGCGAGCACACGTGGAAGGAAAGCTCAACGCCCAGGAATCATTTTGGAATCTGAAACGTCAAGAGTTACTGCGAATCTTTTTGGAGCTGATGAAGAACATAGGAAGATCAAACGCTTGGAGACAGAATGATCATGAGCGATCAGAGAGTTTCACTCCGAGTCTTGAATGTAACTGAACTTAGGTAGCAGTTAGGTTTTTTGTTTTCGAGTAGACCAGTAGTCGGGGGGAAACCTAAGGACCCTCATAGTTAAATAGAGGTTTTGTATGCCCAAATGAGGCTGCTGCAAATTAGTAGGAAATTTTTGAGTTTTTAGTTGTTGTTTGAATATAGTTGTAGCCATTTTTATTTATGAATGAATATAACCGAGGAAAATTGATCCAAATGCGTGATGTTGTGATTGTTTTGCAATTCTCTGTTATTGTGTTTTCATAAACGAACGAATCTCGTTATGAATCAATGAAGTTTTGAATGTTAGCATAAGTTCAATTGTTTCTCTTATGTTGAGTAAGTGCAAGGTGTGCACACCGAACACAAGTAGTGCGTTGACAAAATCTGTTTCAATTCCAAAGATCAGAAGAGATAGCACGGAACTTTCCCTTTGCAAGGAGTGCAAAGCGACTACTGCAAGGCATGCACAGTCACCCGCAAGAACCAAGTCTTGCGTGAGAATCTACTGCAAGGGGTGCACAGATCCAGAACTTGGTTAAGTGTTGAAAGGTCTTCGTAAGAATCAAATGAGTAGAAGGTGAGAAAGATCAGAAGGGATAACGCCTTCCAGAAGCGTAGATGAGATCTAAGAAACAAACTTGTGGGAGGAACAAAGGTCGAAGCCTTTGAATACCTATAAATCTTCTATGTCAGAAGAATTCGTAAACTCAAGAGGGGGAGTAACAACTGTCGTCAGATCAACTTCTGGGGGAGAGATCTAGCCGTCAAATCTCACTCCCAAACACTCAGGAGAAAGAGTAAGAGGAGATCAGATTTGGATCGTAGGATCTGAGCACGTGGACCAACAACCATTGGATCCAGAGGTAAGTGCACGGGCTTTAATCCTTCGAAGGTGCATAGGAGAAGAAGACTCACGAAGTCTGAGATCGCGAAAGGATCTCAGCCATCCATCGAGATGGGACACGTGGCAAGGGATTAACGTTTCGCTGACTTGCAGACGGGAGAAGTCAAAGGACAGAGTCGTGAGAACTCGCGAAACGCGAAATCGTGATATCAATCTGAGCCATTATATCAGAGGTGATTGTGAGTCGTTGATCTGATGAGAGAGGAGGTAGCCAAACTCCAAACTCACGAAACACGAAATCATGAAAAGATCATAGCCGTCGATCATTTCAAAATCATCAAGACCGTCCATCATCTAGGAGGACACTCGGCGGGGGCTCAACATTTCGTTGGCTCGTGACTCATAGAAGTCAAAGGTAGAGTTATAAGAACTCACAAAATGTGAAATAGCAATTTGATCATAGCCGTTGATCGAAGGAGGAAGTTGGACCGTAGATCTAGTTTTGTTGGGATTTCGCAACTCAGGAAACCAGAGGTAAGAGTTATGGAAACTCGTGAAACACAAAATCATGAGTTTTGATCCGAGTCGTCAGATCGAGGAGAAATATGGACCGTTGGTTGTCTAGGGAGACGAGACACAAAGTTGCAAAACGCAAAATCGCGACGCACTCGAAAGATTGGCCCACGGTCACAGTGAAGGGTCATATCGGTGAAGGAGAATAGAGCGCTAGCACACACTAGGCTCCTGTCAGGGTTTCAAGAATTGGAGGAGTCAGGGTGACTCGCAGCAGAAGTCTCGAAATCGTAAAATGCGAAGTCGCAACGTGCCTTTTTGGTCAGGCTCGTGGTCACAACCCCTCGTTACATGAGAGAAGCTTATACCTGGTGCTTGTTCGCACGACAGAGTTTCGTGAAAAGAACCTGTGGATATTTAATGAAGATTCTAGTAGGGAATCAAAGAGTTGTTCCAGTTCGAAGATTGAGAAGATCCAGAGACCAGGAGGTCAGCAGAACCTGCTGAGGTAGGGGCACTGCATCAAGTGGTATCAAAGTGAGAATTTTGATTGCAGACAAAAGGAAAAGGAGAGGAGACAAAAGAACTCGAGTTGTTCTCTGTGTGTGAGAGACAGTCAACAAAATGCCACCAAGGAGACGAGTGGAACAACCTTTAGTCAATCGAGCTATAGAAAGCGAGATGCAAGAACTTCATGCAATATTAGAGGCGATGGAAGCAGCGCAGAGAAGGGAACCTGATATTGGAGACATAAGTGATGCAGAGAGTGAAGAAGTAGAATTCGAAGAAGCTGCGAGAGGAGACACAACCAAAGAACACTTGTTGAAAGCTGTTGTGAAG
The DNA here is from genome assembly GCA_009831015.1 of Picea engelmannii. Classification (NCBI taxonomy): domain Eukaryota; kingdom Viridiplantae; phylum Streptophyta; class Pinopsida; order Pinales; family Pinaceae; genus Picea; species Picea engelmannii. The sequence goes on from ML778363.1 coordinate 510,810, forward strand.
TTGGGAACTAGAGTGAAAGTAGAAGTCCCAATGTACGAAGGTAATCTGGATGTTGAAGAACTGTTGGATTGGATACGATCCATGGACAAATACTTCAACTATGAAGACGTTGATGAGTAGAGAAGGATGAGACATGTTGTCACTAAAATCAAGGGGCATGCAACATTGTGGTGGGATGAACTATAGGCTCAGAGGATAAGCAAGGGAAAACAAAAGATAAAGAGTTGGGATAGAATGGTAGCCAAGATGAAGGCTAAATTCATGCCCAAATATTATCAAATAAATTTGTTTAAGAAGTTACAGAACCTGAGACAAAAAGGTATGACAGTTAAAGAGTACATAGAGGAGTTCTACAAGCTGAACATCTGAACTAGAAAAAGAGAGAAGGATGAAGAAAAGGTTTCCAGGTATATAAATGGCCCGAGGTACGAAATCTAGGATGAATTTAGTCAGGACAGTGGAGGATGCTTATCATTTGGCATTGAAGGCAGAGGAGAAGTTGACTAGAAAACAAAGCCAACGAGGTAGAGGTATAAGCTCTGCCCTAGAAAAAGGCAAGGGAGTCACCCATAACCACACACATAAATCCAAATATGAGACTGAGAAACCACACAATCACTCGGAAATATGAGGAAGTTACCAAGGAAGACAAGGTGGTGGAAGAAGTTCTTCTAAAGGAAGAGGAAGAAGTAGAGGAGGAGAAGTAAGGTGCTACACATGTGGAAATACATGAAACATGTCTTGGGAATGTCCCGAGAGGAAGAGGAAACAATAAGGAGGTGAAGCTCACATTTTAGAGGCACAGAGAAGGAATGTTGAAACAGAAGGAGCAGAGGATGGAACATCCCTGATGTTGAGAAAAATTCTCTTAAAACTAGAGGCAGAACCCAAGAAGCCAGTTCGGAGAAATAGCCTATTCATAACATCTTGCAAGACCAAAGACAGAGTATGCAAGGTGATAATTGACAGTGGGAACACTGACAACCTAGTATCCACAGAGATGATGGAGAAACTAGAGCTGGGAACAACCGCACATCCGAATCCATACAAAGTCTCATGGTTGTAGAAAGGACACCAGGTAATGGTTACTAGACAATGCTTGGTTGAATTTAAGATAGGAGGATGTAGAGATGAAATTCCATGTGATGTAATTCCTATGGATGTATGCCATATTTTGTTGGGAAGACCATGGCAGTTTGATAAAAATGTCATTCATGATGGGAGAAAAAATACATACACCTTGGAGAAGAATGGTAGGACACACATGTTGCTGCCAATAGAAGAGAAGAAAGTGAAAGAGGAAGCCAACACAAGCATACTTCTCATGAGTGGGAAGGAATTCCTGAAAGAAGTGAAGAAAAGACAGGAGATGCAGTTTGTTGTGGTAAGGAAACCCAGAGTTATCCTCACAAATACTTCAATGGATGACTTGCCTGAAGAAGTTCAGGAATTATTGGATAATTTTGCCGACATAGTGGTGAATGAGTTGCCTAACTCGTTGCCACCCATCAGAGGTATCAACCATCATATTGATCTAATACCAAGAGCAAGCCTACCAAACAAAGAAGCATACAGGCTGACACCTCGAGAGAATGAGGAGGTAAAGAACCAAGTCCAGGAATTGTTAGACAAGGGTTTGGTCAAAGAAAGCTTGAGCCCATGCGTAGTACCAACTGTGTTGAGCCCAAAGAAAGATGGAGGATGGAGAATGTGTATAGACTCAAGAGCCATTAACAAGATCACCATCATGTATAGATTTCCTTTGCCAAGAATGGATGATTTAATGGATTGTTTAAGTGAAGCAAATTTCTTTTCCAAAATAGATTTGAAAAGCGGATATCACCAAATAAGAATGAGAGAAGGTGATGAGTGGAAGACAACCTTTAATACAAACGAAGGTTTGTATGAGTGGATTGTTATGCCATTTGGCTTAACAAATGCACCGAGTACTTTTATGAGGTTGATGAATGAAATACTAAAATATTTCATTGGCAAGTTCGTGGTTGTTTATCTGGATGATATATTGATCTTTAGCAAGACTAAAGAGGAGCATTTGAGGCATCTGACACTAGTGATGAGGAGACTACAACAAGAGAAGTTGTTGATAAATCTGAAGAAGTCCTCTTTTATGAAGACATAACTCATTTACTTGGGTTTTGTGATTTCTTCAAACGAGCTGAAGATGGATCCAGAAAAGGTGAGAGAAATCAAAGAATGGCCATCACCAAGAAGCATGTTTGAGGTAAGAGGCTTCCATGGATTAGAAAGTTTCTATAGGAAATTCATCAGATATTTTAGTGGAATTTGTGCACCAATGATGGACACAGTAAAGAAGATGCACCAGTATTTTAAATGGACAGAGAAGGCTGAGAGGAGATTCAATATACTAAAGGAGAAAATAAAAAAATGACCAATTATGGTCTTACCAAATTTCGAAAAGACATTTTAGGTGAGATGTGATGCAAGTGGAGTTGCAATTGGAACAGTTTTGAGCCAGGACAATAGGCCTATTGCATATTTAAGTGAGAAACTGAATGAGACCAAGAGGAAATACTCCACATATGATAATGAGTTTTATGCCATAATTCAAGCCTTGAAGAAGTGGAGACATTACCTTTTCCCACAGGAATTTGTCTTGTATAGCGATAACCAAGCTTTACAATTCATAACCAGACAGGAAAAAATGAATCAGAGACATGCAAACTGGGTTGAGTTTGTGCAGAATTTTACTTTTGTCATAAACCATATTGTTGGGAATGCTAACAAAGTTGTTGATGCATTGAGCAGGAGATGTTTGATTCTGTAGGAGTTTCAGGTGAAGACCTTGGGGTTTGAACACCTTAAGGATATGTATTATGATGATGCAGATTTCAAGGAAGCATACGAGGCATGTGCAAATATTATGTTGAGAAATAGGAGCCAGTGGACAGAGTACATGATTCAAGAGGGATTATTGTTCAAAGGAAATTAGTTGTGCATACCAAAATGCTTAATGAGGGATAACCTTTTGAAAGAAAAGCATAGTGGGGGATTGGCTGGACACTTCGGCCATGATAAAACATTTGCAAAGTTGAGCAGTTCATACTATTGGTCAGGTATGATAATGGAAGTGATAAAATTTGTGAACAAATGTATAATCTTCCAACATGCAAAAGGTAAAAGACAGAACACTAGATTGTATCAACCATCGTCAATACCAAAGAGGCCTTGGGATGCAATAAGCATGGATTTTGTGTTGGGAATGCCAAGGACAGAAAGATGATTGGATTCCATATTTGTGGTGGTGGATATATTTTCAAATATGGCACACTTTATTCCATGCCAGAAGACCAGTGATGCAACACATGTTGCAAATCTATTTTTAAAGGATGTTGTGAGACTTCATGGGCTACCCGGGAGCATTGTCTCGGATAGAGACACAAAATTTGTTGGTCATTTTTGGAGAACACTATGGAAGAAGTTGGGGACAAACTTGTCCTTCCGTGTATCTTATCACCCTCAGACAGACGGATAGATTGAGGTGGTAAACATAATCTTGGGAAACTTGTTGAGGAGTCTAGTCACTGAGCATCATAATCAGTGGGATCAGATTCTGCCACAAGCAGAATTTGCTTACAATGACTTGCCAAATAGGAGCACTAGAAAGATCCCATTTCAGATATTGTATGGAATGAAAACCAAGGGATTATCTGAGTTGAGAGACTTGGGACAGAGAGATATCAAAATCATTGGAGCAGAATATTTTTCTGTAGAAATGCAGAAGCTCCATAGCCAGATCAGAGGACAATTGTAGAACTCTAGCCAAGAGTACAAACGCAAAGTTGATCAACATCGCAGGGAACTTCAATTTGAAGTAGGAGATCAGGTTCTAGCACATCTCAGGAAAGAAAGGTTCCCTAGGGGAACATATAACAAGTTAAAGATGAAGAATATAGGACCATGTAAGATCTTGAGGAAGTTTGATGCAAACACCTATGAGATTGAGCTGCCAGATGATGTGGGCATATCGCCCATATTCAATGTTTCAAACCTGTATCCTTATAGGAAATATGACATCGAGGAATCAGAATGCCAAGATAAGATTCGATGGGAGAAACAAATGCCTATAGCAAAAAAACCATAGATGGAGAAGATCGTTGATCAGAGAATTGGCAAAAAGACCAGGAGGAAGACCTATCTTGAATATCTAGTCAAATGGAAGGGACACCCAATAGAAGATGTTAGTTGGGAAAATGAAGTTGATATCCATAAGCATGGAAAGTCGGTGCAAGATCTCATGGACAGGAGTCCATGAATTTTTTCCCAGGGGGAGTATGATGTAGGAGCATTGTCAACATCGTCAGCGAGAACACGTGGTAGGAAATCTCAGTGATTAGGAATCATTTTGGAATCTGAAACACCGAGAGTTACTACAAAATTTTTTGGAGCTGATGAAGAACAAAGGAAGATCAAACGCTTGGAGACAGAATGATCATGAGTGATCAGAGAGTTTCACTCTGAGTCTTGAATATAACTGAACTTAGGTAGCAGTTAGGTTTTTCGTTTTCAAGTAGACGAGTAGTTGGGGGGAACCCTAAGGACCCTCAAAGTTAAATAAAGTTTTTGTATGCCCAAATGAGGCTGCTATGAATTAGTAGGAAATTTTTGAGTTTTTAGTTGTTGTTTGAATATAACTGTAGCCATTTTTATTTCTGAATGAATATAATAGAGGAAAATTGATCCAAATGTGTGATGTTGTGATTGTTTTGAAATTCTCTGTTATTGTTTTTTCATAAACAAACAAATCTCGTTATGAATGAATGAAGTTGTGAATGTTAGCATAATTTCAATTGTTTCTCTTTTGTTGAGTAAGTGCAAGGTGTGCACACCGAACGCAAGGAGTGCATTGACAGAATCTGTTTCGATTCCAAAGCTAATAAGAGATAGCATGAAACTTTCCCTTTGCAAGGAGTGCAAAGCGACTACTGCAAGGCCTGCACAATCACCTGCAAGAACCAAGTCTTGCATGAGAATCTTCTCCAAGGGTTACATAGATCCAAAACTTGGATAAGTGTCGAAAGGTCTCTGTAAGAATCAAAGGAGTAGAAGGCGAGAAATCTCAGAAGGGATAATGCCTTCTAGAAGCGCAGATGAGATATAAGAAGCAGACTCATGGGAGGAACAAAGGTCGAAGACTTTAAATACCTATAAATCTTCTAAGCCAGAAGAATTTGTAAAATCAAGAGGGGGACTAACAACTTTCATCAGATCAACTGTCGGGGGAGAGATCTGGCTGTCAAATCTCATGCCCAAACACTCAGGAGAACGAATGAGGAGAGATCATATCTGGATCGTAGGATCTGAGCATGTGGACCAATAGTCGGTGTATCCATAGGTAAGTGCATGGGATTTAATCCTTCGAAGGTGCATATGAGAAGCAGACTCGTGAAGTTTGAGATCGTGAAAGGATCTGAGCCATCCATTGAGATAGGAAATGTGGAAAGGGATTAGCATTTCACTGACTTGCAGATGGGATAAGTCAAAGGACAGAGTCGTGAGAACTCACGAAACGCGAAATCACGATATCAATCTGAGCCGTTAGATCAGAGGCAACTGTGAGCTGTTGATCTGAAGAGAGGGGAGGAATCCAGACTCCAAAATCGTGAAACGCGAAATCGTGAAAAGATCATAGTCATCGATCTCTTTGAAATCATCGAGACAATCCATCGTCTAGGAGGACACGCAACGGGTGATCAACATTTCGTTGACTCGTGATGTAGAGAAGCCAAAGGAAGAGTTATAAGAAATTGTGAAACGCAAAATAATGATTTGATCACAATCGTTGATTGAAGGAGGAAGTTGGACTGTAGATTTGGTTTTGTCGGGATTTCGCAACTCGAGAAACCAAAGGTAAGAGTTCTGGGAACTCGTGAAACGCAAAATTGTGAGTTTTGATCTGAGCCGTCAGATCAAGGAGAAATCTAGATCGTTGGTATTCCAAGGAGATGAGACGCGAAGTCGCGAAACGTGAAATCACGACATGCTTGAAATATTGACCCACGGTCATAGTGAAGGGTCATATCGACGAAGGAGAATATAGGGATAATAGGCACTAGGTTCATGTCGGGGTTTCGAGAATTGGAGGAGTCACGGTGACTCACAACAAAAGTCTTGAAATCGCAAAACATGAAGTCGCGACGCGCCTTTTTGGTTAGGCTTGTGATTAGAGCCCGTGGTTACATGAGAGAAGCTTGCACCTGGTGCTTGTTCGCATGACATAGTTTCGTGAAAAGGACCTGCGGATATTTATTGAATATTTCAACAGGGAATCGAAGAGCTGCTCCAGCACAAAGATTGAGAAGATCCAGATACCAGGAGGTCAGCAGACCCTGCTAAGTTAGGGGCACTGCATCAGTAACCATACTATTTTTAGCACAGTTGTATCACTTAATCTTGAACTCAAAATACTACAACAATGTTAAGAACCAAATATCAATATAACATAGAAAAACCTTAGAAAAAGTACTCAACACCTTGAAAAAGAGATAATTTCAGATAATAAGCCTCTTCGAGGGGGAAACCTCCTTTTACCCCACTTAAATGTTCAAGTACACAATGATTCAAAATGAAAATGTCTCCTTGGTATATATAGGAGACTAGGAGGTATAATTACAACTAATGGCCTAAAGCCGACATAAATAAAATAACATTACTTATATAATATGCCCCAATTAAGGGGTAATGAACCAATATTAGGGCTTAACATGCCCCTCCCCTTTAGACAAGTGTTGTCCGCAATGCTTGAGTAACTCTGGATGCTTCTGTATAAAAGACTCATCTTCCCAAGTGGAATCTTCAGCCAGTAGTTTCCTCCATTTAATGAGATACTCTGAAATGGATCTATTCCTCAGCTGGCGAATTC
>ML778363.1:521311-531492 GCA_009831015.1 Picea engelmannii
ATCATTTATGTCCCTATGCATTTCTTCACCTTCATCAAGAGTCCAAGTAGGATTGTCTGGAGGCTTATTTGGTGTAGAAGTTCCCTTTTTGGGTGGCATGTTGGCCAAGTATCACTTTTGAACCTTGCTTTTGAGGTGGTTCTGCTAGACAATCTTTCTTTTTTTGTATCTCCCAAGTTTTGGCCCTTCTGGGTATGAAACTTTATTTTATGTAGTTCTCTGATATTTATTCCCTGCAATGCCACAAGTCTGATCAAAATTGGATGTGCCAAGTGGAATTTACGGTAACTTCTCTACAACTTGCCGATTTTTGGCATTTCCAAGAGATCTCACTTTTATAGCATGCCCCACACAAAATAATTGATATAAAATTTTGAAACTCACACCAGAAATACTACAGACTGTCCACGATCCAATGAAACCAGTCCTACTCAATTTGGATACTCTAGGAAGAAGCTATGATTCTTTTACCTGGAACAGCTTCTTGAGACTAGTCAATAGGACTAGTCAGATACCCTATCTTACCTAGGGTGTATCTACAAATTTAAGATGACCCAGAAGTTAAAATGTTTACCACAGATAGCTTACTAATTTATGTAAATATCCTCTGGAGTTCAATGTCTGAAACGTTACAGAAAATGTTCTATAGTGAAAATTCTGTAATGAATCAGTTCAGGATGATTCCAGAACCCTATCTTGTACAGGTTGTATCTCTGAAAGTATAAGGCCTTAGGAGCCAAATTTTGACCCCAACATATCTTGGTCTGTCTACTAAATATCCTCCAAGCCATTCCTTCTGAAACGTTGTATAAAAAAAGTTATAGCGAAAATTCCAAGGTGTCTCAGATGTAGTAGCGAAACCCCAAGACCTTGAGCTCTGATACCATATGTTAAGAACCAAATCTCAATACAGCATAGAAAAACCTCAGAAAAAGTACTCAACGCCTTGAAAAAAAGATAATTTCAGATAATAAGCCTCTTCGAGGGGGAAACCTCCTTTTACCCCACTTAAATGTTCAAGTACAAGATGATTCAAAATGAAAATGTCTCCTTGGTATATCTAGGAGACTAGGAGGTATAATTACAACTAATGGCCTAAAGCCAACATAAATAAAATAACATTACTAATATAATATTCCCCAATTAAGGGGTAATGAGACAATATTAGGGCTTAACAAACAAGTGTCGAATCAAAACATACCTATCCATATGATAACGAAACCCCTCCTAATAAACATGGTTATACATGTGTATGAATCCAACAATAAGACCGTTCCCATAACTTGGCTTTCCAATTCCAATGCCAGGTACCTAGGCATACAAAATGTATCACTTTTTGATCAATATTAATTCACTTCCAACACCTTTATGAAAGGTGATTTGTCTTCCCACTAAAACTACATGGCTTGAGATAAACAATGCAACTTCTTATGGTCGATTTGATGACAATTTTAGGACTATTCAAGGACTTCACCAAATTCATTGTAATATATATTATTGTATATTATATTTAAATATTATTTGTATTAATTGTACCTTAATGTAAAGTCACACACCATTGTAGATCTAATGGAAAGGAAAATAGAAATAAATAAATTAATATTAAATAAATATTACATAAATATAGTGTTCCCCTCCAATTGGTATGACCATTGTGTCCTCGACCCTCTGTATAAATTCTATATACCATATCTCTCCTTTCATACACCCTAACATACCACATATCGACCCTCGATTATGAAATCAACTCCGGATGACCTTCTCTCTCCATCGTGACCTCCTCTCCACCATTATATTCACAATCCAAACCCACAATCCATTCTATTCTTCAAACCCTTGACTCCCCAACTCACGACCCTTCTATAAACCCTCGATTATCCAAACTCGCGACCATAGCCGATATGCTCAAGAAGTTTTTGGGAGAATGATCTATATATTTCATTGGTCCCTTCCTCTACATGTTTCATTCATCCATGATTCCATTTCCATATCTTATATACCTTGCTTCCAATTCCCTGTTGATCACCATTGTTTTCACTGTTGATCGTTTTCACTTCACTTTCTGCCATTTATGCCTTGTTCTTCTTCAACAAAACCTGCTCTTCCTCTCATTTTAATGGTTAGAGTGTAACAAATAGTTATTCCTCTCTTGGTAAGATATATCTTGTTTTCCCTTCTTACCTGTGCACAACAATGAGGAGATCAGAGAAAAAGGTCGGAGAACTAGAGAAAAAGATGGGCAGATCAGATGACAATGCTCCGTCCATGTTGGAGCTGAGTGAAGCTCTTAATGAATTTTTTTAGGGCCTTGTAAGTCATGTGACTGAGCAAGTAAGTTTTGCAACAAATGCTTTACTAGATGCCAAAATTTTCAAATTGAATGAATGATTAACAGAGTGCAGTAGAATTTACAATGACATGAAGATCGAGCTTGAAACAATAGTGAATGGTAATAAAAGCCCTGATAAATCTAATTTACACTAGATACCTCACCAATCACACTACCTGTCCAACATGGGGACATATAATAATGGCATGGCCAAGGAAAAAGTTATTGTTCCATAATTTGATGTATTGAACATAAGAGAAGCAACAAGATGGGTAAATAAAATTGAACAATACTTCAGGTATTACCAAATTTCTGATGATGAAGAAAAACTTGACGTCGCATCTATACATTTGAAGGGCTTTGTGTATGAATAGTTCCTATGGTGGAGAGAAAAATCCAAATCTCTAGCAAGAGTCAATGAGGTATTCAAAAAGAACTACTTCCTACATTTTCTTGACACAAAAGAAAAGGGAGTTTTTGTTAAACTCGCTCGATTACGACAATTTGGTATAGTGGAAGAATTTTTTTGGGATCTACATGTGCTAGCCACTTGTATCCCTAATATATCATAAGATTGGTTGCTTCAACTAGCCTTATTAGGGTTGAAGGAACATATCTAAAATGAGCTCAAATTGATTGACATTAAGGATATTGAGGAAGCTCATCAGAAATCCAAAATAGCTGAAAAGAAACTTAAAGATTATCAATAGACATCATGTCTCTCACTTGAAGACTCTAGGTCCAAATACATTCCCCCTCACAAAAGGACATCGCCATCGGGTACACAACAAGATAAAGAGTGATGTTTTAAATGTAATGCACCCAATTGGAAACCCGACCATAAGTGCAAGGACAAAATGTTTTTTCATTGTGAATTGGACAATAGTGAAAATGATAAGGATGAGGAAGCATGGGACATATCTTCAACCAACGAAAAAAAATAATGGATACTCAAGAAATTCTCATGAGTCAGGAAATCAAAAATAAAGTCTGACACTCTTTGTCCCCACAATGACGGGTATTTCTCAATCCCAAACTCTTAAATTTTATGGCTATGTTAAGAAAACTAAAGTAACAATGCTCATATATAGTGGTAGTTCACATAATTTATAGATACGAATATAGAAAGGCATTTAAACATATTCATTTATCCTACCTCTAAATTTCAAGTCTCCATCCTGGGAAATATGATTTCTTCAAGTGATGGAAAACACCACAAGGTAGAAGTATCCATGAATGAATACAAATTAAAATATCTTGTGTATGTTATGCCAATCAGAGGGGTATATATTGTCTTGGGGGGGGAATGGTCAGCCACACTTGATACTGTTGGATTAAACTTACAAGAGAAATTTATAAGATTTTATGAAAATGGGGGAAAGTACAAACTACAAGGAATTAACTATCCTCCCCCACAAATAGTCTCATCTAATAGGATGGAAAAAATTATTAGAAAGGGAGCCCAATCTTATTTCTTACATTGCTATGAAATAGAGGGAATTGCTAATGAGTACAAAAATGATGTCCCAAGAAATTAGGCAAAATTATTCGAAAATATCACACCATTTTTCAGGAACCTCCTTATTTCCTCCACCTCGTTCTAGAGGCCACATCATAGAATTGAACCCTGGTTCCGCCCCAATTAGAAAAAAATGTTATAGGTAGTCACACCAACATAAGACATAAATTGAACACTTGGTTTAAGAATTATTGGACTGCGGTGTTATTGCATGAAGCAAAAGCCCTTACTCAGCTTCGATCATACTCATTTGAAAAAAGGATGGATCATATAGACTTTGTATTGATTATCGATCATTGAACGAGCTCCATGGAGCTAAATATTTATTGGACGAGTTATTGTGGATGATTTATTGGACGATCTCCATGGTGCTAAATATTTCTCCAAATTGGACCTGAAATCAAGTTATTACCAAATAAGAATTCGAGAGGAAGACATTCCCAAAACCGCTTCTATACCCATGAAGGGTTGAACGAATTCAGATTCATGACTTTCAGTTTATCCAATGCTCTTGCTACCTTCCAAGTAGTAATTAATGATTTATTTCATCTGTACCTACAAAATTTTGTACTCATCTTCTTTGATGATATCCTTGTTTATAGCAAGAACTGGAACTCACACCTTAATCACATAGAGACAATATTAAAACTCCTTCAAGAGACTGATTTATATACAAACAACTCTAAATGAAGCTTTGGAGAAAAAGAGATAGTATTTTTGGGACATGTCGTTTCAGATGAAGGAATCAAGGTTGATCCAAATAAAATTGTGACAGATATTGAGTGGCCTAGTCCCAAATCAATCACATCATTATGAGGATTCCTTGGTCTTACCGAGTAACACATAATATTTTTTCAAAACTACGAACAAATTGAGGCCCCATTAACATACTATTGAAAAAATATGTGTTAAAATGGAATGATGAAGTTGAAGCTTGCTTTAGAAGGTTGAAACTCTTAATGACATCCACCCTAGTTTTTACAACACCATATTTCTCCAAAAAAAAATTCCTTGAATGTGATGCTTCAGGAATAAGATTAGGTAACGTTCTTATGCAAGATAATCATCCCATCACATTCGAAAGTCGAAAATTCAAACCAAGGGAGCAAGAAAAATCAACATATGACAAAGAAATGTTGGCAATTATGCATGTCTTGGTTAAATGGAAACAATGCTTGTTGGAAATGAAATTTATTGTGAAAACATACCACAAGAACCTTTCATCAGAGCAACAAAAATGGGTGGGAAAAATCCAGGTATTTGACTTCAATATTCTTTATAAAAGGGAAGGGATAGTTTTTTTCCAGACAAATTATAAAGGAAACTTCATAGTGATGCTACACTATGTGTTATTTCCATCGTTGTTCCCAAATGGATCTCAGAATTCCAAACTGAGCATGTTATAAATCCAGAGATGAGAAAGATAATAGATGAGGTTGAAAGAAACCCAACTACAAATCCTAAATTCACTTAGGAGAATGACATGTTGTGGTACAAACAAAGGATATTTTTACCTAACTCTTCCAAGTTCAAACTCCAAGTTTTTAAATAAAATCATGACTCTTCGACAACAGGACACGTGGGGGTTTTCAAAACTTACTACAATATATGTCAGTATTTATTTTGGAAGGGTATGTGAAAGACATTCAAAAATATGTGGCAGAATGTGACACCTGTCAATGACAAAAGTTTGAAACAATCGCTCCTCCAGGTCTTCTTCAACACCTTCATGTTCTAGTCCAAAAATGGTCAGAAATATCTATGAAATTTATTATTGGTCTTCCTACCTTTGAAGGAAAATATGTTATATTTGTAATCATAGATCGACTAACCAAATCTGCCCATTTTGGGGGGATTTCTTCAAAATCCAAGGCTATCCAAGTCGTTAATAGCTATGTTAAAATTATTTTTAAGCTTCATGGATTTCCCAAGGTTATCGTAAGCGATATGGATCCCAATTTCAATAGAAACTTTTGGAAAGAACTATTTCACCAAGTTGGGACATACTTAACCATGAGTACTTCATACCATCCCCAAATAGATGGCTAGACTAAAGTAGTTAATAAATTCCTTGAAGGGTACCTAAGAATTGTTTTGAATGATTGTCAAACACAAGGGATTAATTGGTGACATCTTTTAGAATGGTGCTACAATAGTACATATCATACATCATGAAAAATGTTCGTGTTTGAAGCATTGTATGGTTATCCAACTCCCTTAATTAAGGAATATGTTATCAATTCCAAATTTCCTATTGTGAAACACTATCTAGCTACATCATACGAAATTTTATGCACTCTTAAATATCACCTTGAACAAGCAAGGAACCAAATCAAATAACAATCTGAAAAAAGAAGAATCAACCAAGAATTTATGACAAGAGATTGGGTGTTCATTGAAATACAACCTTACAAACATAGTTCTCTTAAAAATTACAAGAAACACAAACTGACTACTCAATTTTATGGACCCTATAAAATTAGAAAGAGAATTGGTCAAGTTGTGTATGCCATTGATATTCCAAATAAAGGGACATTGTGTGACACTTTTCATGTTTCTTGTTTGAAAAAAAAGATGGGTCCTATTGTCCACATACAAAAAAAAATTCCTTTTTTAGATGAAGAAGGAAAGTTATTTTTATTTCTTGAAGGTATCTTAGAAGTACGAACCAAATTTTTGCATTCTAGAAGAGTTAATGAGTATATGATCAAATGGAAAAACTCGCCAGAAGATTAAGCTACTTGGGAAAATGAGGAGTTTAGATCCAATCATTTTTCTTTACCCATGCTTCGAGGAAGAAGCTTTTGAGGAAGGGATGACTTGTAATATACCTTATTATATACATTTAAATATTATTTGTATTAACTATCCTGTAATGTAAAGTCACGTCCATTTTAAAAGGACGTGACTATATCGATTTGTGTGTATTTATACATACACTACTACATATGGGCGGATTATTCCACGAAAATTTTCCACGCTTCCACTAGTTTCATCATTTTTTTAAAGAGGGCGGGATTTTCGTGGATATTGACACGAAATTTCATCACAATATCTGTTGGCAGGAATTGCAGTTTGCACAGGACTTGTTTTTGTCATTAATGTCAAACTTTAAACCGTGGATCAGTTTGCACAGGCACAACTTGAATTTCAGAGATCGTCACTCCAGGAGTTTCTATTTCGGGATTTCGAGAGTTTATATTTCAGGATTTTTGCATGGTAAGCAAAAACTCCAACATCACGAAGTCCCGAATGCCGAAATACCGAAAGGGACACATGTCACATGATTCCAGGAGTTTCTATTTCAGAATTCCGAGAGTTTCTATTTCGGGATTCCAGGAGTTTCTATTTCAGGATTTTTGCATGGTAAGCAAAAACTTCAACATCATGAAGTCTCGAATGCCGAAATATCGAAACCACGACAACCATCCATATCGATGAATGATTAAGTCATATCCCTTGGATTAAGCATTGGAGGAGTAATATAAGAGTTGTATATGACCATTGATCTATCCTCGAGAAGTTAACGAGAACCGTCCGATCTATGTCCACCAGATCAAATGTGAAGGCATCTGATTATTTCGGGGTTCGTGACTGGGAGTGTCGAAACACTTCATCACAGAAATGCCGAAATGCCAAAACGCCGAAATGCGAAACGCCAAAAATTTCGAGGTTCGTGACTTGGAGTGTTGAAACACTTCATCACAAGAAATGCTGAAACGCCAAAATGCAAAACGCCGAAATACCTTTTTGGTGTAGGCAGTGGTTACCACCGATGGTCATGTGAGAGGGAGGAGCTAGCACGAAGCTAAGCTCTATTTCGGGGTTTCGTAACTTGAAGTGTCAAGACTCTTCGACATAAGATTGCCGAATTGCCAAAATGCGAAATGCGAAATGAATTTCGATTAACCCGTGGTCACGGCCAATGGACATATGGGTTAGCACAAGTGGCTTTCCAAAGTGCTCAAGGGTTATTCCGTGCTGAAAAATTAAAACAGATGTATGTTCATCGAACAGTGCTGGTTAAATGTTTAAACTGATCATGTGGATATTGTTCGTCTTGATGCCTTGGCCAATAAGAATTACTGTAAGGAAGTTATCCAGTTATTGTAACTGATTCTTTGAATCATGAGGGTTCGATTGTATGCACTGATGATACAAGAAGATATATAAAGTGATTGTTGCAAGAAAAGAAAAAAAAAAAGAGGATTATGGGAGATATATGGCTCTGTAAAATTCGAGGAAGAGAAAAAGATAGAGGAGGGAAGACACATACAAAGATTGATAAATCTAAGTTGTCTAGTCAAGAATGAATTGTGATATGAAAAACAGAGAGGATTTGGATGCTTAATCTTTGATAGAAAAGATAAAGAGTTGGTTTGCAGGTTCTTAGTGACAGAGAATGATTTCAGGGTGGTAGGGAGGAGCAAGGGGAGACTGTAAAAGTCTCCTGTACAAGTTGGTGCTTGTACATATGGGAGTTGTAGCTTCCATTTAGTAGGTGCTGAAGAAACATAGGTAGCAGCCTCATCTGGGTTGCAACTCAGATAAAATAAGAATGTAAAGAGGAGTTGGAGCTTGCCTTTCATTCATAAGAAGAAGAGGTTTTTCCCTTTTGGGTTTCCTCATGAAAATCTTTGTGTCATTGTCTATTTATGTGATTTCATATTTATTTATTTGAATGATTTATAGCAAGACATACAGTAAAAGGAATAATCTGTGTTCATTGAGTAATCTGTTAAATAAAAAGAAAGAAATTTTATCTAACTGATTCACCCCCCCCCTTCTCAGTTAGGCTATCCTGTGTAACAATTGGTATCAAAGCAGGTTACTTCAAGATTCAGTTTAATCACTGGAAGTTTGATCCTTAATAATGGATAAGAAATTTGATTTTACTAAACATGTATTACCTCTATTTGATGGACATAGTTATGCTTTTTGGAGTATCAGGATGAAGTTGTTTTTGCAGTCTCAAGGAGTAGATGTTTGGCAAGCTGTGTTGAATGAATATAAGACTCCAGCAACAGTTCCAACAGATGCTACAGGGAAGAAATTCTATGAGAGTAATTCCAAAGCTATGTATGCAATACTTGGAGGATTGATAGGTTCAAAATTTGTTAAAGTAATGCATTGTGAGTCAGGAAAAGAGTTATGGGACAAACTGAAGAAGGTATATGAAGGAGATACTAAGGTAAAAAATGCTAAATTACAATCATATAGAATTCAATTTGAAAGTTTAAAAATGGAAGAATCTGAAGATATAGCTACCTATTTCTTACGTATTGATGAAGTAGTCAATACTATGAAAAGTTTAGGAGAAACAATTGGAAATGATATTATTGTGCAAAAATTACTTAGATCTTTACCCACAAGATTTGATCCCAAAATATCTGCTTTAGAAGAAATAACTGATATTGCTACTTTATTAATGGATGAGTTGCAAGGAATACTAACAACATATGAGATAAGGACATCTAATGAGAATCCTTCCAATAAGGAAGCAACTTTCAAGGCAGCAAAGAAGGACAAGAAAAAGGTTGAAACAGAAACCAGTAATCATGAGGATTCAGAAGAAGACATGGAAGAAACTAACTTTGTCAAAAATCTAAAAAGAGGTACTGGCAAGTACAAAGGTAAACTTCCTCTCAAGTGCTTTGATTGTGGTAGAATAGGGCATTTTGCTTCTAAGTGTCCTTTTAATAAACATTCTGATGGAGAAGAAGAAAGTAACATCAAAACCAAAGAATATAAGAAAATGTATAAGAAACCATTCCAAAGAAATTCTTATAAACAGAAAAGTCTATTCATAAAAAATAATAGTGAGTCCTCAGATATAGATGAAAGTGATGAAATTTCAGATATAAGACTTTTTATGGCTATGGAAAATCAGAATGATGAACTTATAGAAGAAGAAGAAGGTGAAGTTGACCTGGAAGCTGAACTTGTAAGTGCTTTGTCTGAACTAAAGAAAGTAAGAAGAGAGTGTAAACAATTCAAAAGAGAAATTGATAAACTAGAATTTGAATTACATAAATCAAATGGTTTGATTGAGAGCACTAAAATCATGTTAGTTGACTTAAAGCTTAAAATAGAAGAGGCCAGAGTGACTGAAGAAGCTCTAACTCAAATGCTTGCAGAAAAGGATAAGGAAAATGAAGGTTTAAAAATTGAAGTAGTCTCATTAAGAAATAAAGTACAAGAAAATAACATGAATCATAGTTCTCAAGTGTTGAATCAAATTATTTGTAGTCAAAGATCAACATATGATAAGACTGGAATTGGTTATAAATCTGCAGTAACTAATGGATGTTCTAGTTCAAGTGTTGAGAAAGC
>ML778363.1:541723-554006 GCA_009831015.1 Picea engelmannii
TTTTTTTTTTAATTTGAGCTGATGACCTCCTATAAGTTCCATTTATGTCTTCATGTGTGTATCCCATAGAGAGGAAACCATATTCATCAATGTAAAACACCCTTCTTTCTATTAGAAGGGATGGAAATGCAAACACATAGTGACTTTGTTACGACATGTGCACTTATTTATTTGCATCAATAATACTAGTGGTAATATATTTGACATAATTGTATGAATTGTTATATTAATTAATATAGTTATTGTATGTTTTTAGAAATACAAGTACTAACTCACTATATATCATATAATTGATTTCCGTTGCGGGGAATATTGTGGAAATGTTGATCAACCCTTATCAATATATTTACTCCTAGAATTATATCTCTTTAGGTGAATACAGAAGGGCTTGTCACTCCTTATACATTCAATTTTTTAATTAATCATTTTCATTGTTTATCGTAATCTAGAAGGGTTGATCAATCCTTTAATTTATAATTTTTCAATCACATTTCCAAAATCATAGAAGAGGTTTCATGGGGGGGTTATCTTTAGGGGAAGAATAAGTAAGGCTAGTCAACTTCCCCCTTTGCATTCATATTTTTAATTCATCCTTGTCATTGTTTAACCTAGTTTAGAAGGTTCAAAGGGTCAGTTGATCATTCATTCAATGAATCCTTTTTGAAATTCATGGAAGAGGTTTGCACTAGGGGAATAATGTGGAAAGGTCGATCGAACCTTCTATAGATAATTGTTCCCTTCTAGTTAACTGCCCATTTCCTGGATTGGTATTTCTTTAGGGGAGGAATAAAAAAGGGTTAGGAACTCATTTTGCATTCATATTTTTAATTAATCCTTATTGTTATTTGAGCTAGTTTGGAAGAATAGGTCAACCATTCCTTATATAATTTTTCAATGAATCATTTTAAAATTAATAGAAGAGGTATTTGTTGGGGGAATAATGTGGAAGGGTAGACAGACCATTTTATAGACAATTGTTCCATTTCAGTCAACTCTTAGTATCCTAGAATAGTACCTCTTTAGGTGGAGAATAAGGAAGGAATGACCACCACTTATGCATTTATATTTTTAATTAATCAATTTTGTTATATCTCCTAATCTAGAAGAGTCGACTGGCACTTCCTTGTATAACTTCTCAGTGAAGCCTTTTCAAACTCAAAGAAGATATTTTCATTGGGAGCATAATGTGGAAGGGTCAGTTGACCCTTGTATACATAATTGTTTCATTCTAGCCAAATCTCCATCTCGTAGAATGACATTTCTTTAGGGGAATAATAAAGAAGGGTTGATTTCCCCTTTCACATTTGATCTTTTTAATTAATCCTTTTCCCTTATTTGACCTATTCTACAAGGGTTGATCAACTCTTCCTTGTATAAATTTTCAATGAATCATTTTCAAACTAATAGAAGAGGTATGTGCTAGGGGCATAATGTGCAAGTGCCAATCAACCTTTATCTAAAGATAATTGTTCCATTTGAAGCAACTCTTTGTCTCATAGAATGGTATATCACTAGGTTAGGAACAAGGAAGGGTTGGTCACAACTTATCGATTCATATTTCCAATTAATCTTTTTTGTTATTTTTCCTACTATGTAAGGGTTGATCGACCCTTCCTTGTATAAATTTTCAATGAAGCCTTTCAAACTCATAAAAGAGGCTTTCACTAGGGCATAATGTGGAAGTGTCACCTAATTATTCTTGATATAATTGTTATATTCCAATACACTCTACATCTCATTGAATGCTATATATTTAACGATAGAAGAATTAGGTGACTTATGATTAGGTGAATTATGTCGCCTAATCATACCAACGATGTACTTAGGGAAACTACTTCTAGACCACCAATGATGATTTATGCTTCCTGCTGAACTAGGAAATAATTCCCGATCCAATGCCAAAGCAAAAACCTGAAGTGCTCTTCCTGCCCTCAGTACATCCTGCCCAATCAACATCTGTAAAACCTGACAATATCACTCCACCACTGCGCTCATACAACAACTAGTACTACATTGTACCTCTCAAGTATCCAAATGCTCAACCATGTGTATCCATGAGGGTTGCTCCTTGAGAATTGTTAGGAAGGAGTCATCTAGGAAATTTCCACTTTACAACAAAGTAGATAGAAAAGGCCCTCTATAGCCAAAACATATAGGGATGACACCAGAGGGAATCCCTATCTAATTTATTGAAATAGTCCCATTTGTTCATATTTTCTTTTATTAATGAAGAAACAAGCCAATGAATTAGTAAAGCAGGTTTCCACACTAATTTTGAATCTGAGACTAAGTCCTATGACTTTGAGGTTCATTTTGATAAGGAGAAATTTCCTTAACCAATTATGGAGATTAAAATCCTTTCTGTAGGATATGGTCAAGACCTATTTAACATCAAGCACACTCTTCAGAGTGGATAATGCCAAGGTTGGCACCAGAGGTTTGATTGAGACTCCTAGCTCTTTAAATAATGAATATTCCATGACCATTTCATTTCATATTGAAGGAAAGGTAACATGTTTCATGCATCTATGAAGAGGTATCTTAGTGGCCATTCTATTAGGATTCTATTGAGGTGGCTCTTGTATGATGGAGGACACCTAAGACATATTTATACGGGCCTCGATATTTCATCACCCTTTGTCTCCTAGTTATAACAACCTCATTTATACCTTCACTCATCACCATAGTGGATTTCATCACTTCTCATGGTAGGTGTTTGAAAAGACATCATCCTTCTCTTTATTCTCTTTTCTCGGTGGGCCCCCAATTATTTAGATGGAAGAGTTTGGAAGAGTTATAGTATAGGCCTATATATAATATAAAAAAACAAAAAATAAAAACGAAAATAAAACAACATACAAACAAAACAAAAAATATTTCAAATCGTAGCCACTATACACTCGTGTGCAGAGTTGCTCGCACTCACCACCACAACCCCACAGATTTGGAGCACGAAACACTCACCACCATAGTCCCACGGATTTGGAGCATGGAAAGGAGAGGAGGACAGATTTGGAGCACAAAAGGGATAGGAGGACACGAGAAGGAGGAGAAGGAGGGAGAGGCACATGGGAGGAGGCTAGGGAACGATCATTTTCACGCAGAGTGGAAGGGGGAGAAGGAGGGAGAGGCGCATGAGAGGAGGGCACATGGGAGGAGGCTAGGGCATACAGATTTGTAGAGGAGGGCACACGGGAGGAGGCTAGGGAAGACAGATTTGTAGAGGAGGGCACACATATTTGCAGAGGAGGAGGGCACACAGATTTGCAGAGGAGGAGGGCACATGGTTTTGCACTGGAGGAGGGCACAGGGTTGGAGGAAATGGTTTGACTTATTTCTCCTATCTCTTGAGTGTGCATGTTAATTGTTAGATGAAATGCTTGATAGAAATGCTTGATAGAATGTTTGATGAAATGCTTGATAGAATGCTTGATGAAATGCTAAGTCATCCTTTTAAAATGATCCAATCATACCCTTAGCACTAGGCTCATAATCAGTTTCAAAATTGAAGAGCCCTAACCATAATTGTTTACAACTCACACATGACCAATCCCCTTGATTGTGCCATGAGAATAAAAAATCCCCATGGGAGTAGTGTAAGTTAATAACCATTGAATATAGTTCAAAACAAATATTYGAAGAAAGTGTCGAAGAATTTGGGGATAGGGCAACAAGTAAGAATGAAAAAATAAATCTAGCARCTCTTCCCCAATTTCATAGAATGATCAYTGAGGTCCTAGACACTTTTATCCTTGAATTTGAATCCCTTTGCAACACTTATGAATATAATAATTATGCCCAACTGAGAATTTTCCCCTCTACTTTGAAGGAAATATCCCTCAAATGGTTCATAGGTCTAGATATACATAATATTTAGACATGGGAAACTATGAAGAATCTTTTTATAGAGTAATACACTGAATATTGAAAATATGGAGACTCAAGAGATTAACTATTCCAAATGACTTATAAAGGACAAATCATTAGAGGACTATGTTAAGATATTTCACTTTGGTTAAAAGAGATCTATCGATTGCTCAATTGAAAAAAACTCTCCTAAGACAATTCTCTTGATAGAAGTAAGAGTTAATGATATGGAAGCTTTAAATTTGATCACATTTGTAGATATTTACAAATGCACTTATGATGAGATAATAAATGTTTGAAAAAACTAATCAAGAGTTTCTACTAAAAGGGGTAAAGGAATCAAAGGAATTGTTGAACAAACCTCCATGACGATAGCTAGATTAACAAAAGTAGAAATTGAAAATATGTTGGAGATCTGAAGACAAATATTTAAAAATCTATGGCAATCCATTTTGATACACTCCAAGTCAAGATGAAGAAATAGGAAACTAAAAATGATTTGCCAGTTATTTTCCCAAAGTGCACAAAATTTCCCGCTAAATAACATATAATTCTACAACATTTACAAATAAAATGATGAAATCAATCATTGCCCACAACTACTAAGTTTGAAGGCTTTATATGAGGGAGCATATTAGAATTTGGAGTAGGTCTGTTTCATAAACCACCAAAGGAAACAAATACCATGCATAACTAGTCAAGGTATGCCATATGAACACCCTCAATATTTCTATTATTCTTGGAATAGTCAATTTAATCCCTTGAAAAATTAGTATTCTCAACATTGGAAAAACCCATTTCCACCCCAACAGTAATGGAAATATTCAAGTTTCCAAAATTAGTAGCCACCTTTTTTTCCTTATCAACAACCCCAACAAATATAATGGCTTACTCAATAGAAACCTTGTAAATGTCACCAAAACTAGCAACCAAATTCTCAACAAAAAACACTAATGCCACCTCCTCAACCAACCAATACTCCCCAACATCCTAGGCTTTCACTGAGCTAGTTTGTTTTTATGTTTTACATCTAGAGATTTAAGGGGAATGGGAATTATTAGAACCGGGGTTCGAACCCAAGTGTTGTGTGCAAAGTGGGTGATTTGAGTCATGGAAGGAAACGAGGCTACTTGTGTGGGACAATCTTAAGTGAAATTTATCCCTAGTTAATACTAAAAAGATTATCATATAAATAATCCATGAGCTTATTCTTATAGAATTTTTGTTAAATTTAAGTATCCCTAAAACTCATACTTATTGGTGTTGGGACAGGAAATGGGGTACATCCATGACATTTCACAACTACAATTCAACCATGGGGTACAAGTGGCTTTTCTCTAATCGTTTGAAGGCCATTTGAATCAAATATGACAACTGAAATCTAAGCAAAGAGCATGGTTGTTTTTTCTAAGAATCATATGGAAACCCATTCTTGAGCCAAAAAAATAGTTTTTACATGGAGCATTGTTGTGGGAGGCATACCTGCAAATAAAAGACTCAAGTACCTAAAGGTGAAAAAGGCATCTCAAGAGTGTTAGGAAATTAAACACTTCCACACTAAACTTGTTCCCTTCTGGATCCTATTCCCTTTTGGGATTTTGTAATTGGGGTGGAAAAAATAACTCTTTAATTATATTACCTTGAAAAGGCTTTTCATTTCATCTATACCTTTCCATACCCATGCCCTACAGAATAATTTTCATCTTTCATTTTTTTTGTAAGTGCTTATATTAAACATCAAAAGATTGTTTGCACTATGTGTTTAACCGCTTATATGTGTTTAAACAAAATTGAATATCTTTGGTTTCTTAATATTGTCTTTTGATATGATTTGCTTATCTTGTTTTTTTGAGTCACACACCTATTATTTCTTCGACAACATGGATGACATCTTTGCAACTATTTGCTCTTGAAGAGTTTGAATAGAATTCCATTTCTTGTCTTCTATGTTCTATGATCCATGGTTGGCAAAGGAGTTAAATCGTTGGCCTTGATTATGGAGCCTAACCTCGAGGGGATAAAGATATTTGAACTCGTGAACTCCCCAACTTTGGGAGAGAGATATCATGTTTGGCTCATGAATGCTTGAGCTAACCCTCAAGGCTTCTATGTTCTCCAATATATTGCATGGTAGCAATGTGGGTTCTCCACTGTTATTTATTATCAAGGAGAGGTTTTCATGATAAGCCAACACCCTCTACATCAAGGGTGGTTAGGTTGCTAACATAATTGTGGCTATATGTTGCTACAACAAAGAGGCAACAAGCATCTAGGTGTGGAGGGAGCTCACCATGAATTAAACTTGGGTCATCGTTATGGCAACTACTTCGAATTGCCTCTAGACCATAGTGCGACAGGTGTGCATGCACACACACACACACATATCTTGCAAATACTATATTCTCCATTATATTTCTTTGGATCCTATTCCCTTTATGGGTTTTCTAACTGGAGTGGCATAAATAACTCTAATATGAAACTTATGCAACCATGGAACTAGTATATGCGACTTATGCAACTATATGCAACTTATGAATGTGTGACCTATATCCTCCTAATGCAACTTATGAATGCAACTATATCCTCCTAATGGTTCTAAGTTCCTTCTTAGAGGCCTTGAGAGCCAACTATGATGCACAAAACCTGTGAATGGTGCCCATATGGTGTCCAAATAGCCATTATTATTATTTAAAGCATACCGATGTCCCGGGAAGGCCTTGGTATAAAGGAAAATAAGATGATCTCTTTCGGGGCAAATATTGCTAGGAATTTGTTGAAGCAACTTCTCAAATCTAGTGTTAAACTCTCTGACAGTTTCATTCTCATTCCTTCCTATCTTAGTAAGTTGTTGCAACAACATATTAAGGGTTGGTCCAGCCTCGGTCTTGAATAAATTAAGATCAAGAAGATTTATTTAGGGAAACTTTATGGAACTTATGCAACTTTACGCACCTTTGCGCAACATGCAACTTTATGCAACATTAATGAAACTTATGAAACTTTACGCAACATTATGAAACTTTACGCAACTTTACGCAACATGCAACTTTATGCAACAATGCAACTTACACAACTTTACGCAACTTTATGCAACTTTACGCAACATTATGCAACATGCAACTTTATGCAACAATGCAACTTATGCAACTTTACGCAACTTTATGCAACATACAACTTATGAAACTATGCAACTATATGCAACTTATGCAACTATGCAACTATTATATGCGACTTATGCAACTATATGCAACTATATGCAACTTATGAATGTGTGACCTATATCCTCCTAATGCAACTATATCCTCCTAATGGCTCTAAGTTACTTCTTAGAGGCCTTGAGAGCCAACTCTGATGCATAAAACCTGTGAATGGTGCCCATATGGTGTCCTAATAGCCATTATTATTATTTAAAGCATACCAATGTTTCCCATATTCCTAATTGGAGGCCTTGATCTTGGTCATTAAGCACATGCAACTTAATCCACCCAAGCACCATAGTCTATTAAATAGGATAGATGTGGTGGTTTGAGGCCTTGTTAATGGCCAATGAACCAAAGAAAATATGTTTAGGACCTAAGGCCCTTTTTTTCCTCTCTAGTCATGGTACACACCTTGAGACCTATTCTTATTATGAAAATGTACCAATGGTTCCAAATGCAACTATATTGCAACTTATGCAACTATATTTTCAAATATTGGTGAGTGGTCAAATGCAACTATATTGCATCTTATGCAACTATATGCAACTATATTGCATCTTATGCAACTATATTGCAACTATATGCAACTATATTGCAACAATTCCGTATGCAACTATATGCAACTATGAAACTATGCAACATGCCTTATGTTCTTTCCCTAAAAAACTATATGCAACTATATGCAAATAGGACCTAAAAACCTTATGTTCTTTCCCTAACCATGGACAAGACCTAAGTTCCATACATGGTGTGAAAAAATTGTGAATGACACCCATATCCCACTCAAGCACCATAGTCTATTAAATAGGATAAATGTGGTGGTTTGAGGCCTTGTTAATGTCCAATGAGCCAAAGAAAATATGTTTAGGACCTTAGGCCCTTTTTCTCCTCTCTAGTCATGGTAAACACCTTGAGACCTATTCTTATTATGAAAACGTACCAATGGTTCCAAATGCAACTATATTGCAACTTATGCAACTATATTGCAACTATATTCTCAAATATTGGTGAGTGGTCAAATGCAACTATATTGCATCTTATGCAACTTATGCAACTATATTGCAACAAATTCGTATGCAACTATATGCAACTATGCAACATGCAACTTATGCAACTTAAGCAACTTTATGGAACTTATGCAACTTTACGCAACTTATGCAACAATGCAACTTATGCAACTATGCAACTATATGGAACTATATGCAACTTATGCAACTATGCAACTATATGCAACTATATGACGGATAGGTGTGCCAATTTCAACTTTATGCAGCTAAATGCAACTATATGCAACTGTGTTGGTACTATATTGCAACTTATGCAACTATATTGCAACTATATGCAACTTATGCAACTATATTGCAACTATATGCAACTATATTGCAACTATATGCAACTATATTGCAACAATTTCGTATGCAACTATATGAAAATATGCAACTATATGCAACTTAAGCAACTTTATGGAACTTATGCAACTTTACGCAACTTTATTGCAACTTTACGCAACTATATTGCAACTTATGGAACTATATGCAACTTATGCAACTATATTGCAACTTATGCAACTATATTCAACTTATGCAACTAAATGCAACTATATTGCAACTATATGCAACTAGGTGTGGAAATTTCAACTTTATGCAACTATATGATGGATAGGTGTGACAATTTCAACTTTATGCAACTAAATGCAACTATATGCAACTGTGTTGGTACCAAAAACGTATATTGGCACGATAACTTATCTTCTTGTTTTAACGAGTGTAGGTACCACCAAATAGGTATCTGTCGGATCTATCTTCCTCGAGTGGTGATCAAGATATAGTAAGAGAGGTTGAAAGTGAGACGTGTTGTACTAGATCTACTGGTTCTAGATCAACTAGGTTGGAAAAGGTAAGGAAAATATTTTGTACCCGCATGCAATTTTTTATTGCCAACGGAGGGTCATGTAATTATGATGCTGAGAGCATAGGTGATATTGAGTTAATCTTGAGGTATAAACATCTAGTGCAACGATGGGAACCTAAGGAGCTACTTGAAGTGGACACATATTTCTTCATCAGTGGGAGGATGTATCACATTGCTCCTTTGTCCTTACATGGATTGGGGTTATTTTCCATGGATGGCATAAAGGTCGACTATGGCACTCTAACTGAATTGATGGAGTATGTCAGACCATTATACAAATACAATCATTGGTTGATGTTGGCCCGATATACGCAAAGTATGCAGAGATACAGAGTTGCCGCAAATTATATACAACTACTAGATAACAATCAAAATAAAGGGGCAACTATGTATATTGATGGAAGGCCAAAAGCTACTAGAAACATTGTGGGCTTTATAAATAGTACACGAAAAGTGGCAACAACTAAGAAACTGAATTGCATATTTGAGGCACGCGAAGGAAATCGTATATTTTTATGTGCAACAAAAACAATAGTTCCAGGTGAAGAGTTGTTGATTGATTACAACTTAAATTGAATAGATGGAGAGGGTGACCATGGAAAGGCACCCACTTCGCCTCAACAAGTAAATGTTAAATACACTAAAAACTTATGACCACAACAACTAAATTTCAGAAATTTCATTAAATTTTTTTTTGTTATTACTGCAATATTTCATTTTCTTAATGTTACAGGTGAATTTCATAACTTTTATTGATTGATTTATCATGTCAACATCTGTCCAAGGTGATCGTGGTAGAAAATCACCCACTACATCTCTCCAAGGTGACCGTGGAAAGGCACCCACTGTGCCTCAGCAGGTAAATGTTAAATACAGTAGCAACTTATGACTACAACAACTATATTTATGAAATTTCATTATTTTCTTTTCTGATATTACTCGAATATTTCATTTTTAAAATGTTACAGGTGAATTTCATAACTTTTGTTGATTGATTTATTGTGTCAACTTCTGTCCAGGGTGACCGTGTCTGAGTTTCACCCGCTACATCTCTCCAGGGTGACCGTGGAAAGGCACCCATAGTGCCTTACCAGGTAAATGTTAAATACATTAACAACTTATGACTACAACAACTAAATTTCTGAAATTTCATTATTTTTTTTTTTCTGATATTACTCCAATATTTCATTTTTTAAATGTTACAGGTGAATTTCATAACTTTTGTTGATTGATTTATTGTGTCAACTTCTGTCCAGGGTGACCGTGTCCGAGTTTCACTTGCTACATCTCTCCAGGGTGACCGTGGAAAGGCACTCGTAGTGCCTCACCAGGTAAATGTTAAATACAATAACAACTTATGACTACAACTAAATTTCTGAATTTTCATTATTTTTTTTTTGATATTACTCCAATATTTCATTTTTTAAATGTTACAGGTGAATTTCATAACTTTTGTTGATTGATTTATTGTGTTAGCTTCTGTCCAGGGTGACCATGTCCGAGTTTCACCCGCTACATCTCTTCAGGGTGACCATGGAAAGGCACCCACAGTGCCTCACTAGGTAAATGTTAAATACATTAACAACTTATGACTACAACAACTAAATTTCTGAAATTTTGTTATTGTTTTTTTGATATTATTGCAATATTTCATTTTTTTAATGTTAGAGGTGAATTTCATAACTTTTGTTGATTGATTTATTGTGTCAACATCTGTCCAGGCTCCCACAGAGGATATTGATGAGGACGAAATACATTATTTGACAAACCCAATGACAACTGTAACGAAGGCCTTGAAGAAGGCTAACATGGAATATCTAGGTTTGATTAGCAAAAGATCCCTGACACAGGAGGACAGGGAAAGAATTGTAGAGCTACAAACTACAATAACTAATTTTGGGGTAAGTGGAATCTTTACATATTTTTATTAGCTATGACAATTTCATATCCGTTTTTTAGTTTTATATTTTGTATATGATCTGATAAAGAAAATTTTTCTGTTTGTAGGAGTTTTTAAACCCCGTGCGTGGGGAACTTGTTGATCCTGCAACTTCTATAGGTAGCAGTGAGGTTCCAATGCAAAAAAAAGGTCGACATAGCAAAGTGCAAGTGAGGATTTTTTAGCCTCCTAAGGTTCCCCTAGAATCCATTGATGAGCGGGGCGATTTTGACCGGCAGGACATGCCGGAGCATGATGAGCCGGAGCCTGGGACTCCACATGATGAATCCAGAGAGGAACATAGTGTAGGTGCATAGGATACTATTCTTCATGGAGCATAACGAATTAAAATCATCAGATCACTAGATGTGACCTTTCTGGTGGATGACGCATGTGTTCCGATAATATTCAAAAGATTGCAGGTAATTGTCCCATTAATTGATTCATTTTTTTCATGAAATTGAAATGGACATTTGTTGACATTATTAATTGATTAATGGATAACACGTTACTGCAGGAAACAATTTTTTCTATAGAAACTTACATGACAAAGAATTGGAGTTGTTTGGCCCCACCATTCGCACACGGTGGAATGGGCAAAATAACAAAAAGAAAGATGATTTAATAGATCACATGGTAAACTTGTTTGGCAACACTTTCAACAAGAAAGTGGTTACAAAGTTGGTCGATGAGAATTTAAAATACACCAGGGCCCAGTATAGGGATAAATTGCAAATAGACCTTAAGCACGAGCACCCTCCCATGGTTCCCGAGAAAGAGTGGAAAGCGCTAATAGAGGATGCAAAGGAGAACTTGTTTAAGAAACAAGGACGACAACCACGAGCTAGTCAAGCAAGGTACAACACATGTCATATTATCAGTGAAATATGATCATTTATGTTTTTATTTCCTGTTTTAAGTAACAATTCCGATATCTATTTTTTTTCAAAAATTCCATATGTAGGCTATCAGACACATCCAAAGAAACAAAGGCTAGAGTGGAAAAACACGGCCAACATAAACTAGGTCGGGGTGGCTATATAAAACTCAAAGCCTGAATAGTAAGATTTAAATGATTAATTGTGGTTAATATTTATTTAACAGTAGCGAACAAATATGTGTTTTTATTATTGGTATTTTTAATGGTGTTATGCATTGCAGTTAAATATGTTTGACACTGCTGCCACTGAGGAGGACCTGAAGCTTGGTTACAAGCATGGTTATAAAAGTGTGATTGAATATAGAAAAATCTTGGGCCAGACTCCTATCTCCCCAGCCATGCAGGTAAATCAAATGAATAAGGAAACCGCAGTAGCATGCTTGTAAAGTCTATTCATATTTTATTATATCACCCTTAACTAAGTAT